>CM055034.1:4952766-5185843 GCA_029204005.1 Salix udensis
CTATTAATCTAGGTTGTATCGTTCATAATAGGGAGAGGAGATTTAGCTTATCATGTATGGCTTCCTAAGAGTTCCTCTATGTAATTAGTACAAATTTTGCCTCGTATGGTTCTGGTACTGTAGTTAAACTTTGACAAGGAGCTCTTGTTGCTATTGAAATTTTTGTATGATTTCTTTCTCTAAGTATCACTTGTGGATAATGTCTATATTTCATGCCATAGAACGAACATGTTTTGAAAATAATATGAAGGATTTCTCTTATACTTCTTTCCCACCTTTTTAGTAATTGCATAAATTTGTTGCTGTGTATTTAAGCAGCACTGTAATGTTGATGTTGTTTTTCTTGAATTGCAGCTAAATTCGATGATACCGAACGTCTTCGCCCAGAAGAATTAAATCAACAAAACATAGAGGCTTTAGTTGCTGAAAATAATCTGGTACTTACTCATCATGTCTTCCTTCATTTCTTTATTACTTCACGTGGTAACTCTTGTTTGCATATTAAACATCATAATAAAATGGAGTTCTTGTATATCATCTACAGGATCCAAATATCTTGTAATGCTTTATTATTCCAGTTCTAGAGGATGACTTTAGTGGTTCCATAGATGAGAGATCTCTATCCAACATATAATTCTCTCTATTAAATTGATACATAAAATCCTGAAATCAAGTTAGAAATGGCTTAGAATCAGTCACATAGTTCTTTTGTTAATAATTCCTGTTCTTGCAGAAAATGGAGATTCTTCCGGTCAATGATTTGGATGTTGCATTGCACAATTTTGTTAATAAAGATGATAAAATGGCGTTCTATGCTTGTGTGAAATATAATCTTCAAGAAACACGTGTAAGTATGCCATACTCTATTCCCAATTTGAAGTAATTCATGGAATTTCTACTGGATTGCTTCTGAATCACTGCGTTTATGATGTCAAAGTCTATATGGATAATTTCTTGTACACTACAAGTGGTTCTACTTTGAGTTATCTGTGTGGACCATTGTGTAGGGACATTGTATTTCTTGCTGATGCTTTTGAATTATTAACTTACTTCCACAGAGCAAAATTGCAAAAGATTCAGATACCATGAAGTTTGAAGATGAAGATCTAATTCTTAAAGTTGGAGAATGCTTGGAGGCAAGAATTTTATGTTCTTATTATTCGTACTTTTAATTGCCATGAGGGTTAACTAATGTCCAATTATCCTGGGGACTTAGTTCTTTTGCCAAATCATGATATACAGGTGGTTGCATTTTTCAAAGCAGTTAGCAGCCACTTATGGCTTTGACATTGCTCAATTTGATTTTATTTGTTGTGGAAGCTTTTAATTTTCACATCTGTTTGTGTGTCTACTCAGTGTGTATTCTTTTTCTTCATACACATGTGTTCATTATTTTCTATTGGTGCCTCAGCATTATGCTTTTGGGTTGGTTAAACCACCAAACAGTGAACTCAGATGACTAGTTCAGAAGCTCTCCTCAAAGCTCATGCTGAGCCTTTATTTTAACTAGTAAAATCAGTTATATACCAAGCCAGGAATAAAATTTTTTTTATGATACTAGAATATTTGTTGCAGGAACGTGTCAAGGAAAGGTCTGTACGCTCTACTGATGCTGCACAGTCCATAGAGGTAATTCGTTCTTATTTTCCATTTTTGTAAGTGAAAGGTTTTTCCAAAGTTCATTGTAATAAATTAGTAATTCCCAATATTTTCTCTTGTTTAAAACTCACTTTACCAGCTAAAAGAAATTGTCTGAGCCTCTGCTCTCTCTCTCAGGATTTCAGAACTACAAGTGCTGGAGTTGGAAGTGCTGTTTCATTTAGCGATGAAGAAGATGCAGCACAGATATCTGGCTCCACATCCACCACTAGAGGCCGAAAAGGGTCAAGAGTAGGTTCTAAGTCTTCACTTGATGTACCAGAAACTGGTAAAGGAAAAACTTCAGCAAGAGGAAGGGGAAGGGGAAGGGGTAGGGGCAGAGGCTCTAGTAACTTGAAGCAAACGACTCTTGATGCAACTCTAGGATTTCGCCAGTCTCAGAGGTCCGTGCTTTTGTCCCTGATTTCTCTTATTTTATGTCCAGTTATGTAGAAAGGGATGGAATTTATAGTACCATGCCAATTATGTTTGAAGGGGATGAGATTTATCTAAATGACAGCTTTAAGCAGACTAAGCATCAACAATCTCAAGAAAAGAAACTAGGAATTAAATCATAGCCTGCATCATCTATCAAATTAGAGTTTTACTTAAATTGAAATCTAGAGGTTCTGATCACTCACAGAAAAATACGAGTTAAAGAGAAGCTGCCCTATCTTCATTGTGTAAGAAATTTGTGAAAAAGTGCATTAAACAGTGTTAAGGATCTCTGCTAAACAATACTCATGTAGCATCAATACCCTAATTTCATTTGCTCACTTTGGTTCAAAGCCTTTGAGGGGGTGCCTCACTAAATTCTGGGCAGCTCTTTTGGTCAAAAAGGGCATGCTGACTTTTCATATCATTGGCCATACTTAAATATTTTGGCATTGTAGATCTGCATCAGTTGCTGCAACAGCTGCAGTTAGAAGTATTGCTGTTGAGGATGAAAATGTTGATTCGGCTTCAAGTGAAGATTCAAAAAAACTTGGAATCAATGAGGTTGCTGATAGCTCGGTATGGACTGCTAGCTGCTATTATTGGCTTTGTTTTTTCATTTCTTAACTCAGTTAAATACAAGTTTTCATGATATCAACTCGGTTGGTGTAAAAAAAAATAACTGCGTGCCATAATCTTATACCTTCACTCAGAATAAAATGAAAGAAACAGAACTAGGGATTCCGCTAGCAACAGAAGGAACCTTAACCAATTACAGCAATCTTAAATTTATCTTCAGGAAACTAGTTACAAGCCATTGACATGCTCACACATGTACCTGTTTTGCTGTACCTCAATTTACTATTGGAATTTGCTAGATGGGGCCATGTTTTGTTTGAGCTTATTATTCGGGTGATTGTCTATATTAGCACACAGCCTCAGTTCATTTTGCTTCAACCCAACCAGTTGACATAATATTGGATGGAACAATATATTTTCAAGTAGACCAGGTTGCAAGACATTGCCTCTTTCCTATATATAAATAAGAGTCTCACGTGTGGTCCAACATAATATTCCAGAAGTAAAATGTAGACTTTTTAAAAGTGAATCCAAAGCTTAAATTCTGAGGTTCAAGGTTGATAATCTTGTTAAATCTGAGTACTTTTGACTTTTGAGTCTCTTGATTAACTGAGAATCAGGCACATATATACAACACAAATCTCCTGTAGCTCGGTTATTGCGATAGATTCTAATGCATGTGCCAAAAATGGATTGA
Source organism: Salix udensis (assembly GCA_029204005.1). Taxonomy (NCBI): domain Eukaryota; kingdom Viridiplantae; phylum Streptophyta; class Magnoliopsida; order Malpighiales; family Salicaceae; genus Salix; species Salix udensis. Next base: position 4,956,116 of record CM055034.1, read on the forward strand.
ATCAAATATACATGTAACTGGATTTGGTCTGTTGTGCAGAATGATGATGAGAGCATCCAAGGCAAAGGACGCAAAAGAGCTGCTGGAAGGGGAAGAGGAAGAGGTGCTACACCATCAAAGCGGGGAAGAAAAACAGAAAACTCTGCCCTACAGAGGATGCTCATGAGCAAGGATGATGATGAGGATGACGACGAGGATGTGACAAAGAGATTAAATAAGTCTCAACCTCGGGTTGGTGACTTTTAGATTCTTTCTATTGGGGGAATTTTATTTGTGCATATTAACTAACACCACAACTGGTCCATAGCACGGTTTGTCTCACAGACGGCAAGGCTTAGAAATCTCTGCTCCAAGGATTTTCTTATGACTACCTTACAAATTTGCTATTTATACTTGAACTTCAAGGTATTAACATTTTTTTTGTCTCTACTTGAACCTGATAAGTATCCCCTTTTTTGTAGGTAACAAAGAATTATGGTGCTTTAAGAAGGTAAGAGCAGCTGAGGTTTCACACTCCTATCCCAGATAATGGTCGAGCACATGGTTTGTTATGGTCACGCAGACCCATTCCAGTGCTGATGATCCATGTGTAAACGAAAATGAAGAGAAAAATAACTTATCAGGCAGTATTTTCTAATACGGGGAAACCACAGAACTAATGATTCTGATGTATAATGGAGTGCTAGTTGCCGAATGCTTGCGATTTTTTCCAGATGCCTGCGGTAGTTTTGTGCAAAAATTTGAGCTCGTATAGAACATGAATAATATGAAGCAGCTTAGAGATCTTTTTATTGCATAATCAAGAGGGGCCTTGTTCCTCGTACGCAACATTTATGCAGTCTCCTTCAAGTGGTATCCCAAAGTATGTTAAGATATTGTCAGATAAATATACATGATTTAATTGCAAGGTTACTGTAAAGACAGCATGATGGAATAAAAAATGAAGGCTGCCTGAAAACTGATGCGGACTTGCCTAATTTATCATCAGGTTAGCCGGTTAAAAAGGGCACAAGTCCCTAAACAATTCGTTTTATTAAAGTCAAAACTTAGAAATTTCTTATAATATCATTTAAAGAATAAATCGATCATGTATTTACCAAAACAGAATTGAAAACATAGAGAATTCAAAGAGAATTGAAGTATATGGACAAAGTTGATTGCTGAAATTGGTGTGGGTCTGAGTAATGAATTAGAGATAATATCAGATAGCAATAAGTGATGGAAAGCGAGAATTCAAGTTAATCTTCATGATTCAAACTATTTCATTTGTTGTTGTCATGTTTTATAAATTTATTTACTACATTATGTTGCAATAATTATGTGTATTTTTTTATTTAGAAAATTAGAGGAGTAAACAAATTTAGATATACTGGTATTAAACTTTATTGAAAGCTTAAATTTAATAGAATATATTCTAGCATTCTTGCTATTGTAGAATATACGTGAGAACCATCATCATGAGTACTTGGTGACAAAGCTATTAATTATAGCACAAACAATGTCAACATTGATTGGGGTGATTTGGAAGAAGAAAACTTTGACTTGGGGGAGGATAAGATTTCAAATTTTGAGAATAACATTTCTCAAATGGTTGGCGAGGTGAACATATCGAGCAACAACACAAAGAATAACGACAAAAAAAGATCCTTCTGAGGTTCGAGCTATAAAAAATAAATATGGAATTGGCGTTCAACTACTATCAAGATGGGACCAACTACTTAAAAGCATGTCGAGAATGAGAGATTTTATTTCTTTGTATATGGATTGACAAGGTATTAGTATTCTAAGGTTATGGATGACCTCCACTCATACGTAGAGTCTGAATTGATAATGATTTTCATGACTTCACCACAAAACATTTAGGCTTAAAAAAAAAGAGAAATTTGGTCTAGCATGGGAGTTCTTGAAAAGAAGTTCAAATGAATGAATATTAAGTATGCGTGAAGTAAATATATTTAGATGCATTGGTATGACTCTTTTCAAGCGTTAATTTATTTATTATTTTTAAGTGCTAGCTAAATTTAATGTTTATGTTATTTGATACGCTTGATAATTTATTTATATATATTTACATTTTCAGAATAATGAGTTGACAATTTTTGAAAGATTAGTTTCCGTTTGATGCATCCTTTAAATTGATTTTCATTTGTTTTACTATTCAACATTTGAAGTTTTGGTTTTTATTTAAATGTTGTTGTAGCTATGAATTTTTTAAGCGAGTTATTGGATTGTTGGGTTACATGTATTTCTTTTTATTTAGATTGTAATTTAAGAGACTAGTTGTTCCATAATAATTTTTCTTTTATGAATGTTGTAATAACGCATAGTTAGATGGATGCCTTTTAATTTATCATGAACATATAATATTTTAGCGAGTATAACCATTTATCATAAATATATAATACTTTTATTTTTATGAATGTTTCTTTCAATAACTCAATATGTATTTATTTTTTTTGGTGAATATTGATGGAAATAAATATTATCAAGTGCAATGTTTTGGAGAGGCAATTTTTCAAGTATTCATGTTAGTATGTGACTTATTTATAATACCATGAAAAAAAAAGTAGGGAAAATAGCCTTGTATAATAGCAAATATATTAACCACAAAAGACCAACAAAGATTACATTGTTCAACAATGGTTCACAAGAAAATGGATGCCAACATAATAAAATAGGGGACCGAGCCAAAATTGAAGATAGTATGCCAAAACAAGGGAAAAAAAAACATATGAAAAGAATAACATTGATGGTATAAAGAGAAGGATGACAAATGTTGTCAATGAATGCCTCTTTGACAAAAATCAATAAAAAAAAGTTAATTTCCTGGGGACTCACATGTGAAAATGAAACGTGTGATGGTGTTTAAAGTAAATTTTGGCAAAGTAATCGACCATACAAGCAAAAATATAGGGACATAGAATTTTGAATAATAATAATAAAAACAATAATTTTTTTATATGAAAGTACATTATATTTAATTTTTCTAGCTCATACGTGTAAGAACTTGAGAGAGCCTTTTCAAATCTAAAACATATGACAAATGAAATGGAAGCTAGCTTTTAAGTTGAATCTAGGAAATAGGATTGACTTTATATAAAATAACATATTAGATGTTATTAGACCTTAATACGATTGTCTCAGAACAATTCAGTTTAATCTGTCAAATCTATTATTTAGGTCATTAGACACTAAAACTATATAAAATTAAAAACAAAATTCAACTAAAAAAATAAATCAAGTTAAAGGAATACAAAAAAACTAATTGAGTCTATTGACCAAACTCATGACCTCGTTCATGAGACCAAAATAACCTCAAAAAATACAAACTAAAAACTAATAATAAAGATTAATTTTCAATTAATCAATTTTTGAAGAATGAAAATGGAAAAAAAAATTGAGTAACCTCATTTTAATTTGTCAAACTCGAGTTAGAAGACTTAAATAACTTTATAGAAAATATTTTAAAAAAAAATTATAGAGTTCAGTTTCTAATCATATCAATGTTAATTAATAATAATAATAAAAAAAAAACTCAAATGAACCTAGTTAACTTACAAAACTCAAGACCATGATAACCTTATAAAAAACAATTATAAGTTAACCTAATATTGAAGAACAAAGTTGAGAAAAAAATTGATTAAAAAAAATCAAGTCAATACCATCAACTCTCAAAACTCGTGACTTGAATCATGAAACCAAAATAATTTTATAGAAAGCAAATCAAAATAAAATATTAAATAATAAATTTAAAATAATAAAAGAAGTTCTCAAAAATCTTAAGCACCAAAATAAAAGTCTTTTAAAATATTTTACTTAAAATTACATCAAAATAATATTTTTTAAAAATTTATTGATAATATTAACCTATCAAAACAATCCAAAAAAAAGTATTTAAATAATTTTTCGTGATCATGTACACATCTTAGAATATGTTAAGATGGCTAGGGCTGGAAAAGAGCCACGGCATGGGCAGCTAAAAAGGGCATTTTATAACTCGCAGCTAAAGAATTTGGATGAAATTTTTCACGTTTCTCTAATGGAGAAATTGCGTTTACAAAATATGTACAAACAAACTGCCCAGCAATGCTTTGCTTTGCTGAATGCTTTGCTTCCTATTGGTTGGACTGCTGATTTTTCCCTGCTCAAACGTTTATTGAAAAATTAGATTGAGTGAAGCTATGGCATATAAAAATTCATAAGAGAGCCAAATAATGACACTCAATTTGTAATCCCCCAGAAACATCATACTGCGTCTGTTCTTGGTTGAAGATATCCTACCTTAAAAGACGCTTTTAAAGCAACTCTAATGCAAAAAATCATTTTAGAAAGCTAAATTGATAAAATAGTTTTTTAAATAATATAAATATATCTTTTTTGTTTATGTGTATTCTAATAGTAAAAGCCATTTAGAAGAGTCATTTTTTGTATATTATTTTTAAAATAGTGCAATTATTTTGTATATAATATAATTATGCAATTAATTATACAATTAATATGAGTAATTTTTATAATTAAATAATTACTTTTAAAAAACTCTTCGACATTATAATTTTTAATTTTATTTAAATAAAAAAATCAAATTTGAAATAGAAAACTCGCCAACATTTTAAATTTTAAAATATTGAGAAAAATCCACTAAAATTTCGATTTTCAAAAAAATAGCTGCCAACTTTTGAAATTATAAAATTTCAAATATTGCAAAAAAACACCAATATTTTAAATTTTCAAATTTCAAATTTTGGGGAAAATAAATTGATCTATAAATATTTGCATACACCTGAACATTTTCTTCATCATATTTTTCTTCATTGTTTTCTTCTTTCCAATCTTTATTTTATTTCATTAAAGTTCATGTTCATGTTCATAATGAATCATTTGAATTTTAATTTTTATGATACTTTTGATTTTGATGGTTACACTCCCATTCTTCATTGTTTTCTACTTTCCAATTTTTATTTTATTTCATTAAAGTTCATGTTCATAATGAATCATTTTAATTTTTACGATACTTTTGATTTTGATAATTACACTCGTCTACCAAGTTTCTACTATAGTGGTTGTTGAAGAAGAATTGATAAATCAAGCGTGGAGAACAGTCTCGTGACTTTGTTTTTGGACACAATATCGTCAATCGTAATATTAAAAGAAGGTGAATTGAGGATGTATAATGATTATTTTGCAGAAAATACAAAATTCATACGAAGTCAGTTTCGAAGGAGATTTAGGATGAGTCGTCGTCTTTTTCTTCAGATCACATATGTAATGGAAGCTCACAATCCATATTTCAAACAAAAGATAAATGCACTTGGTGTTCTTGGCTTATCCTGTCTTCAAAAGGTAACTGCAGCTCATAGGATACTTGCATATGGTATTCATGCAGATCTTACTAATGAATATATTCGAATTGGAGAAAGCACTGCGATACAAAGTCTTAGAGCTTTCATCAAATCAATTGTTGAAGTTTTAGGGGATTAGTATCTAAGGGCACCAAACGAGTCCGATATTGGTCGGTTATTATCAATTGGCGAGCATCGTGGATTTCCAGGGATGTTAGGGAGCATTGATTGCATGCACTGGAAATGAGAGAAATGCCCAATTGCATGGCATGTGATGTATACTAGACATTGTCGTGAACCTACTATAATTCTAGAGGCGATGACTTCACAAGATCTTTGGATATGACATGTCTTTTTTGGAATGCCTGGATCAATAAATGATATTAATGTTCTTGATCGGTCACCTGTCTTTGTTGCACTTGCTTAAGGTCGTGCTCCTCCTGTCAATTACACAATCAATGAACATGAATATGCAATGGGATACTATTTAGAATATGAGATTTATCCGAATTGGTCAACCTTTGTTAAGACAATCCCATGGCCATTAGGAGCTAAGAGAAAATATTTTGCAAGTAAACAAGAGTCTGCAAGAAAGGATGTGGAGAGGGCATTTGAGGTGTTACAATCTCGTTTCGTAATAGTGCGTGGACCTGTGTGATATTGGGATGAAGAAATTCTTGCATATATTATGAAAGCTTGCATAATATGATTATTGAGGATGAAGGAGTAATGAACCTTTGATTTGACCATGAACGTGACGTGAAATTAGTTCTTCTATATTAGTGTCACATGATAAAATGCCAGAACTACGTGATTTTCTTCAAACTCATAATCGAATCAGGGATAGAACAACAAACTCCCAACTCCAAGAAGATTTGTCCGAACATTTGTTTGTATAATACAAGCAAATATCCAATTACTGGAGATGAACAACAAACAAGACAATTATGGGCTCGAGTACATGCTTACTTTGTAGAAAACAGAGGAAACTTGAATAATCTTTCCCAAATAAACATCTCAAGTAGATGGCAAGAAATAAATAAAGAAGTTGATAAATTTGTTGGATTTGTTACCCAAATTGAAAACCATCAACAAAGTGGAATGACTGAAAAATCAAGGTCAACCAAGTTGATAAATTTGTTGGATTTGTTACCCAAATTGAAAACTATCAACAAAGTGGAATGACTGAAAAATCAAGGGCAATATGGAAATGAAAAAAGTCAACAAAGTGGAATGATTGAAAAATCAAGGGCAATATGGAAATGAAAAAAATTAAAATTGACCTTGATGTTACAAAGTGGAAATTTATCAACTTGGTTGACCTTGATTTTTCAATCATTCCACTTTGTTGACGGTTTTCAATTTGGGTAACAAATCCAACAAATTTATCAACTTCTCTATTTATTTCTTGCCATCTACTTGAGATGTTTATTTGGGAAAGATTATTCAAGTTTCCTCTGTTTTCTACAAAGTAAGCATGTACTCGAGCCAATAATTGTCTTGTTTGTTGTTCATCTCCAGTAATTGGATATTTGCTTGTATTATACAAATAAATGTTCGAACAAATCTTCTTGGAGTTGTGAGTTTGTTGCTCTATCCCTGATTCGATTATGAGTTTGAAGAAAATCACGTAGTTCTGGCATTTTATCATGTGACACTAATATAGAAGAACTAATTTCACGTCACGTTCATGGTCAAATCAAAGGTTCATTACTCCTTCATCCTCAATAATCATATTATGCAAGCTTTCATAATATATGCAAGAATTTCTTCATCCTAGTATCACACAGGTCCACGCACTATTACGAAACGAGATTGTAACACCTCAAATGCCCTCTCCACATCCTTTCTTGCAGACTCTTGTTTACTTGCAAAATATTTTCTCTTAGCTCCTAATAGCCCTGGGATTGTCTTAACAAAGGTTGACCAATTCGGATAAATCTCATATGCTAAATAGTATCACATTGCATCCTTCATCCTCAATAATCATATTATGCAAGCTTTCATAATATTTGCAAGAATTTCTTCATCCCAATATCACACATGTCCACACACTATTACGAAACGAGATTGTAACACCTCAAATGCCCTCTCCATATCCTTTCTTGCAGACTCTTGTTTACTTGCAAAATATTTTTTCTTAGCTCCTAATGGCCCTGGGATTGTCTTAACAAAGGTTGACCAATTCGGATAAATCTCATATGCTAAATAGTATCCCATTACATATTCATGTTCATTGATTGTGTAATTGACAGGAGGAGCACGACCGTCAGCAAGTGCAACAAAGACAGGTGACCGATCAAGAACATTAATATCATTTATTGATCCAGGCATTCCAAAAAAGACATGTCATATCCAAAGATCTTGTGAAGTCATCGCCTCTAGAATTATAGTAGGTTCACGACAATGTCTAGTATACATCACATGCCATGCAATTGGGCATTTCTCTCATTTCCAGTGCATGCAATCAATGCTCCCTAACATCCCTGGAAATCCACGATGCTCGCCAATTGATAATAACCGACCAATATCGGACTCGTTTGGTGCCCTGAGATACTAATCCCCTAAAACTTCAACATTGATTTGATGAAAGCTCTAAGACTTTGTATCGCAGTGCTTTCTCCAATTCGAATATATTCATTAGTAAGATCTGCAGGAATACCATATGCAAGTATCCTATAAGCTGCAGTTACCTTTTGAAGACAGGATAAGCCAAGAACACCAAGTGCATTTGTCTTTTGTTTGAAATATGGATTGTGAGCTTCCATTATATATGTGATCTGAAGAAAAAGACGATGACTCATCCTAAATCTCCTTCGAAACTGACTTTGTATGAATTTAGTATTTTCTGCAAAATAATCATTATACATCCTCAATTCATCTTCTTTTCTATTACGATTGACGATATTGTGTCCAAAAACAAAGTCACGAGACTGTTCTCCACGCTTGATTTATCGATTCTTCTTCAACAACCACTACAGTAGAAACTTGGCAGGCGAACATGGGAGTGTCATCATCAAAATTAAAAGTATCATAAAAATTAAAATTCAAATGATTCATTATGAACTTTAATGAAATAAAATAAAAATTAGAAAGAAGAAAATGATGAACAAAAATATGATGAAGAAAAAAGTTTAGGTTTATGCGAATATATAGATGAATTTGTTTTCCCTAAAATTTGAAATTTGAAATTTCAAAAGTTGGCAGCTATTTTTTTTTAAAAAAAATGAAATTTTTGGCGGGTTTTTTAATATTTTAAAATTCCAAATTTAAAATGTTAGGGAGTTTTTTTTAATTCAAATTTGATTTTTTTATTTAAATTAAATTAAAAAAAATATATAATGTTGGAGAGTTTTTTAAAAGCAATTATTTAATTATATAAATTACTCGTATTAATTGTATAATTAATTGCATAATTATATTATATACAAAATAATTGTACTATAATTAAAATGATATACAAAAAAATAGCTCTAAATGACTTTTACCATTGGAATACACAAATAAAAAAAACTATATTTATACTATTCAAAAATCTATTTTATCAATTTAGTTTTCTAAAATAGCGTTTTGCTTTGGAGTTTCTCTTAAAATTAAAAACAAAAGCTAAAATGATAGTTTTTTTAGTTATGCCTCTTCTAATGCCTATTGTGTTAGAAATGCTCTTACCACCTGAACTTTGGGTTACTGAAAGCAAAACCACACTGAAATATCATATTAGACCTCTGCATGCAGTCCAATAAATATTCTCTCTAGAGATAAATTTCATCAACAAACTCAAAAGCAAACAATTGGAATTTTTCGCCAAATGAGTAAATTTTGATTTTCATACTATTATCACGTTCTTTTGAAAACATGAGAATTAGCAAGGACGGAAGCAATAAAGAAAAATTCCATATCTTATACATTTATCGGTCCAAACCCATCATATGATTCAGAACTTCATATTTTTCCCTACTTGTGTTGTAATCCAAAGACATCTTTAGATAGAATAAATGTCTTCCACCAGAACGCATTAGACTGCTCCCAAAGGTTATAAGTAAAAAAGGTTTATACAAAGGGACCGTTTGGTATTGCGGTTGTAGTTGAGATTTCAAAAAATCAGTTTCATGAAAAGCACTTTTAGTTGCGGTTCATAACTAAAATTGAAATGTTTAGTTAGAACTGTGGTTGAGTTTGAGGTTTAATGAAAAACAGTTTCGTGTGTTTGGTTACCATGCTTTTCATATTGCTTTCACCTTATTAAATTACTTTAAAGTACACACACACATATATTATTTTTTAAATATTGTAGATTTAAGAATCAAAATAATAAAATGTAATTAATAATTCAAGTAAATTAGACATTTGTTTTTATTCTCCCATCAAACTACTTGCAATTCCATCACGAACTACATCGATATGTGAAGGCTTATGTGATCCCTTGCTATTTGATCGAGGAACAACATCTGCGATCTACAGTGAGTTTCAGGATCTCTATCTACATGTTGTAGAGATATAATTCTAAGGCCAAATCTAGTTGCAAGTTTCTGATCCATGATCAATCAAAAAACAACAGGTTTTTAGAGTGAAACGAAATCACGTGTCTTACCCTTTCATTAGGGTTGATCTCTATTTACATATTTTTTAAATTTTTTTAAATATGACTTTTATATTTAAAAAAAATCAGAATAGACCTGACCGAACTAAATGGGTAAGCCCAGCCAAGGTGGGCCAAAAGGCCCAACTCTGCTGGACTTGGGCTGGGCCGAGAGCAAGAGGTAAAAAAAGTGAAACGATGCGTTGTATTGTTCACGCGTGAACAGTGCAGCATAAATTAATTCATTCATGCACTGTTCACGTGAACAGTAGCAGGGTGGTTAGCCAACGATGACGAGAGGCTCACCTGCCGATGCCGCTGGGTAAAGGAGGACGAGGTTCTTCTTCTTGTGGTAGTGGCGTCAAAAATAGTGGCTTGTGGTGGTCGGGAGAAGCTTTGGAAGGTTATTGCTACTGCTGCTGCTTGACGCCAGAGTTGTTAGGATAAGAATGGATTGGTGAAGGTGCTGTCGATGAAGAGTCGAGGTTGCCAATGCTGAAGGAGGAGCTGGTGGTGCTTGTCAGTGACTGCTACTGCTGGAGGAGAGAGAGGGTTGTATCTATGACTTTTTGAGAGAGAAATCTGTGACCGAGAGAGAGGAGTTGTCGTGGTCCTGCCAGCGCTAAGGGTGGCAGGGTGGTCGATGGATATGCTACAATTTTTTTATGTTGTTCATCGTCTTCTTCCTCTCTATTATGTTATTTGTTTTTGCCAAAATCATCATCTTCTTCTTCCTCTCTGTTTAGACTGTTTGTGTGTTACTGTGTATGTTTTGTGTAGGTGTGGCGTGTGTTGTGAAAAGCATCTCACGGATGCTTTTCCAACTGCAACGCAATCATAGGTTTTGAGGTGGGACCCACAATAAAAAAAATTGGGGTCCTATTTGGTTAAATTATGTTTGGCTCTGCGGTGAGCCTCAATCATAGGTGGCATCGCAAAGTCAAACACCCACAAAATAAATCAAGATGCAGACTTCTTCTAATGGGTTTCATTCTATTTCCGTATGCATGATTTTATCCTCACGAATGGATAAAGAACCTCGCAAGTCCATAGATGACTATGCAATTTTCAGGAAAAAAGAAGCAAACAAAATTGAAGTTGAGGACAGAAAAATTGATGATCAGAAATCTGTACCTTTTGTCTAACCAACACTGTTTTGTCACCCTTTTGTGGCACTTTCAGTTTAGTCCCTAAGCTGCTGCAATTCAATCTCAAGGAAGCCTTTCCTGTCACGTTTTCTTTTCCAGGGCCAACCAATTTGTTGATCCCACCGACCATCGCCTTAGCTTTTGCAGGACCAGGTAACTGGTGTAGTTCATTACCTCCATGTTCTGCCAAAGCTTTTACACGAAGGGTCTGGTTCTGGACCTGCAAAGTTTAACAATTTCAACTTGCTCCCATCTTTATGATAAGTCATTTATTTAAAATTCTGCAATAACTATCACTCATCTTGGAAACCTATCACTGTCATTGAAATAGAATGCAATAAGTTATTTTACATGTAATTATCGAAGAGCCAAAAGTTTCTTGGCTTCGAAAAATTTAGCAGCACATATCTCTTGAATTTGTTCAGATTCTAACCTTTGATTTCAGAGCTTCTTGAGGAGCTGACTTTGCAACATTAATTACACCCCCCTTTCTAGAATTAAAGACCCTCTCCTTAACTCGAATGTCAGAAGCCTTGGATATGTCAGAATGTTTTATTTTCTTCCTTGCTGCTTCAGTCATCCTTGCCACATTTCTGCTATCTGGAGTTTGTTCTTTGAACGTATGTGTTGAGCTCTTAACATGGTAACCAGGGTTTGAAGATGATCCCACGCTAGATTTGCTGGATGAAGATTTGCGATCTCTTAATTGCTTATTCTCATCATCAATCTCCACCCTTGATGCTTTTCTTGTAACAAAGCTTTTCCTGAGACCATTCTTGACAGCTGACAAAAGGCCACTTGTGTGATCAAATCCTCGACTTGATACTTCTAGATTCCTTTGTTTTGCGTGATGTTCACTCTCAGATGTAACAGTACTTTCCTTAACCACAAGAGAATTCAAACTACATTCTGTACCACCTTGAGCAGATTTGGCTTCTAAATCAAAATCCTTAGGATTTCGAGTGAAGCTCTTCCCAGAAACCACACTTACTTTTGACATAGAAGTTCCTTTAGAATCTACAAAGCTTAGTATGGGTTTTGTTTTGTCATTGGGTTCTTTATTCACCCTCAAACACTTACTTAACACCTTAACTGGATGCTGCTTATTCATTGATAGATCATGACCACCCCCTCCCCATTTCTTGCTGGCATAATGTTTGCCCCTTGATCTTGAGACAGAGGATGGAATTTTCGGGGAAAATGATCCCTTAAACTCAAAACCTGAAGATGAGCTCTTCTCACCAGAATAAGCAAACGCAGCTTTTAACTGGCGAGAAGAACATTGGTGGAACCTGTATTGATTTAGTTCCTAATAAGCATCACTATTTTTTATTTTAACCAACAAAAATCCCACTGCTAAATATGGAAAACAGAAATATAACCAAGGATGATAAGGATGCTTACGGATGACTAGTATGAAACCACTTATCATCTCTTCAATGTGGAAAAAAGAAACGTATCAGTATCACAACTGCAGAATTTCGCTCACCAAATTCTGAAAAAAACATGGAATTCTAGTAACAGCTCATAACATCGAGAGGAAGTGATGAACTTACACATCTTGGTAGCTAGACTTTGCTTCTACCAAAAAATCCACCCAGATTGGTGCTTCAATCTCTTCCTATACATCATCAATCAGAGCGTAATCAATAATGTGGAATAAATGAATGCATGAAAATCCAGACAACAAACAGCAATGTGAAAAGGAAAAAAATAAACTGAGCCTAAAATCTTAGAAATAAAACATCTAATATACTCAAACCAATTCAGGAATATTAACTAAATCCAAAATCAACATTGCATATCATGGCATGATGCCACATCAATTTCTTTTTTCAAAAAAATATCCAATCAAAAATCAAAATAGGACCCCAAGATTAAAAATACACTAGAAATAAAACATCTACCTGAAACATGTTAAATCTCTATTCAGAGATACTACCAAGATAACAAATTCAAGATAAAGAACCTCAAAATTTCAATCATAACCTGTTAGATAGCCCTTCATCAACTACGCACATGACCCTGATAAAATATGTGACGAAAACAACAGCAAAAACCATTTAACAATGCAACAAAACTAAGTAACCATTCAAAGATATAGGGAAAAAAATCATAAGCCCCATTAGAATCCTTAAAAAAAAAGAAAAAAGTAAGAGAGTTACCAGAAATTCCCAGTGATCTTTAGCATTATTTATAAGAGCCATTTTATGGTTTCTTTCGTAAATGATGAAGAAGAACCATTCAACAACAAAAAAAACACTGTTCGTGTTTGCTCTCAAATTTCTTGATTGAATTGTTGTAAGAACCCAAATTTTCGATTTCTAATCTAATGGGTTTTGTTTCTTCTCCTGGCTACTCCGCTTCTCTCCTTTTTTTTCTTATAAAAAATCCCATTGTGGAGATCGCTGCGTTTTTATTCCATGTGACGTTACAAGTGTCTTTGATCTCTGCTTGAATGAGTTAAAGACGTCGGATTGATTTACGAATTAGTGGACTATGTGGAGCCAACAGATATTGACGGTTGAGATCTTTTGATGGGATGGTGGTAACGTTAATAAAATGGAATTCGACCGTTGGGATATTTGAAATATTCAAGTGATGGAAAGAGGGTGGGCAAAGGTTACTGTCACTTCTGATACATTCTGTAACATGAAGGACAAATTATATTTTTTATATCATCCTCAATATTTCATCATAATTCTTCAAAGATCTTAAAAAAAGAGTATTTTAATAAAATTAGTTTTAAATTAAAATTTTCTATTTTGGAATTGTGTTGATCTCTAAATCACTTTATATATTGAATTCTATTTTAAATATTATTCTTAACACTTAAAATATTTACATGAGATTACATTGCAACTTTTAAATTAAATTCAATATAGAAAATTATAACTATGCTATTTTCAATATTATTTTTTATTTTCTCTCTTATATACCATTTTTTATAAGGTTAATAAGGATAAGGGTAGAAAGCAAGGGTTGATTGTGGTTAGAAAAAAAAATTTTAAAATGAATGGAAAGAAAAGGTTGAATCCTTTCAATCTTTATGTTAATGTAAATGTCTTGTAGCTAAGCAGTTAATTACATGTGATATTAACTATATTCATATGAACATATTTAATTTTTAATAAAAATTTATTTATATTAAATATTTAATTAATAAATTTAAGGTAATTATAAAGTCTTAAGATAAAAATAGTTTTGCAAAAAACATTATAAAGTTCTTATAATTATGAGGTTTTGATTGCATCAAAGTATTGTTCCTAAATGTTCCTAGTCAATACTATATAAAAACTAAACATTAATTAGAGTTGTTGAAACTTATATATATTATGTTCTTTCTTATATGAAAAGAAATATTTGTTTTCATAAGTTACGGTATGAAGGATTCTTAGAACTAATATGTAGGTGTTTATCAGATAATATATACATTAAACTTACACGCAATAGACTTTTCTAAGGAAAGATATTTGTATCTATGAAAAAACTTATGTAATGATTGTGGAAATGACTCTTAGACTTGAAATAAAAATGGTTATCTCATATAAGAAATATTATGTTTTGACCCTGCTACATGTTATCCTAATCAAAGTTAACATATGGTCAGATATTGAATATAACATGAACTATAAGAAAGTATTTAAGTAATCAATAGAGAATTCATCATTCTAGGTAAATTAGAAAAAATATTAAACATGTTCTCAAATATAAAAAAATGTAGTTATTGCACAATGTGGAATGAAATTTGAAAAGCGTTCAAAATCTTATTCAAGAAATTAATGATTATATTGTTCAAAACAAACATGATTTGACATAGTAAACATTTCATACTATAATGTATAAACCAAATTATTGTTGATGAAAGGATAATGATTACATTGATAAACTTCTTAGTGAAAGATTAAGTCAATCATAATAAGTTGTTTGGTATTGTACTTGACTTTAAATATAAATCAATCAATTGTTAAATTAATAATAAATTAATTTGTTAAATTTATTTGATATTATTTTATTTAAGATTATGATTTATATTTGGATAACTTATAAGGAAATCTAATGGGTCAGATATGGTAAATTTAAAATATAAATCATGTACTTGATTGAATTAATTTCTAATATTGTATTGAAATAATATGTTATATTATTTAGAGGATAAATTAATATTTTATCACTCATAGTGTTTCCAGGTTTCTTTATAAATATAATGTTATGTTTTTTTTTATTTTTTATAATACACAGCACAATAGAGAAGACCTAAAAAACATAAAAGAAAATAAATAGCACTCAAAAGCATAATGATCTTCCTTTTCTAAAATAAAAAATTAGAGAATTTCTCACTAATAATTTATGTAGATTTTAATTAGAGATCAGATACTTGGGTGTTATGATTTGCATAGTTTTAAGTTTGATTTAACAGTTGTGTATACAATAATATATTTTTTTAATAAAAAAAAGAATAATATATTTAAATGAAAAAAGATTCAAGTGTTAATTAAGTTTCCCGTTGAATAAAAAAAAAGAACCGAAATATGCTGTTGGGATTTCTTTGCAGAAAACACATAATCCTTTCGCATTTTTATAAAATTTGATTATATAAAACTTTAGTTCGAGGTCATGTTTTTGAAAAGGTGAAGTGATTTTTTAACATTATATAATTTTAAAAAAAAATCTGAAATGCAATATCAAACATGAAATATTCTAAAGTGCAAACAAGGAGTTTATAATTGACATACTCATAGTAAAAATTGAATTAGAAAAAAAAATGAATGGATTTTGCTAAGTGTAAACTATTTGTATTAGTACTGATAGGAAAGGGTTTTTTTTAAAAAAAACAAAAACAATAAATTTATGAATTTTATTACTCCAAAACATTTTATTAACAAATATCTTTAAAGGTATGGAAAAACATTATCAATGTACACAGTAAATTCATTGTTTTTTTTTCATTTTATACTCCAACAATTAGTCTTGCAATGGGCAGTGATTTTGTCTTCCACACGAATACATTTGCCTTTCAAAACTTTATTGGGGGCATGGAGGTTATTTACTATTTTATTTGAAAAGTGTAATTACCAAAATAAATTTTTGAAGAAAAAAAAGTTTTTGTCCCAATGCTTTATGATTAATTTCTTTAATAAATAGTAAAAAGACTAAAATACCACCGGATCAAATAATTTTAAAGGCTTCCATACAGAGGGATTCTCATCTTAATCTCTAGGTTTTTTATTTCACTTTTTTGTTGAGTTTCAAGGATTTTTTTTTCTTCTTTCAATTATATAAAATATTTTTTAAAATAAAACATTGGTGGCATGACTAGACATGCTAACAAGTGGACGTTGCTCATAACTAGTAGTTGAATAAAATCTTTCGTCATATATTTTAAAGCGTTGATGCGTTTTTTTTCTCCTGGTGTGGTGTTTATAGATGAAGGATGGTTTGCCACTAATGATCGTTTTTTCTTCTTTTCTTTCTCTTCCTCAAAAAACAACATGTTGGTCCTTTTTTTTTGTTTTTGATATTTCAATTCTAGTTCTTATTCTATTGATATCTATTTTTTAACCCTTTTAAAAAAAATTGTTTTCAATATAGTCATTTAATTATAATTTGTCATTTCTTATTTTTTTTTCTCAATTTCATCCTTATTCTTTTGATTTCTATTTTTTTCTTGATTCTTTTGTTAATTTTTTATTTAATTTGAATTTCATATCTAAATCAATTCAAGTTAATGTGATAAACATTTTAAAGTTTTATTTATTTTTCAATTTCATATCTCGAGTTAACTAGTCTCTTATTACTCAAGTTAATGTGATAGTCATTACCCTTTTTTTAAAAGGGTTAAAAAAGTAGATATCAACATGATAAGAACTAGAATTCAAATATCAAAAACAAAAAGGACCAACATGTAGTTTTTTTAGGAGTAGAGAGAAAAGAAAACAACGATCATCGATGACAAATCATTTATCCTTCATCAATGTACATACACCATGAGAAAGAAGACACATCAACACATTCAAATATATGGTAAAAAAATGTATTCAACTACTAGTTATGAGCGGTATCCACTTAATTTTTCAGGTTAGCTTAAGTTGATTGAACTTTTATTACTCAAGTTAACATGTTTATCTCATTAACTTGAGCTTTGACTTAAATCATTGTTTTCTCTTCTTTTTCAATTTTGTACTTCAAATGTTTTTTTTCCTTCCAAGTTACAATGGTCATTATTTTTATAAGAAAAATATTATTTTAATATTATTGTCTATTTTTTATTATCTAATTAAAATAGAACCAATTTATTAAACTAAATCAGGCCTTAAACCCGAGCTATTTGTTTTTTATATATTTTAAATGTGCTTGCATCACCTGCATTATCACTCCCTTTTTCATATTTGTTTACTTTAATTTAATTTTTATTTTAATTGACACCTTTTTACTATTTTTTTTACTAATTTTTAAATTTACATTATATGTAATATCCCTCTATGATTCTTTATTTTACTTATTTAGCCTTTTTTTTATAAGTTGTTTTTTAATATTTTGTTTGTATTTATTTTTTAAAGATATTATTTGATTCATCTATAATTGTTTTAATGTTTTATATAGATGAAATTGAAAACAAAATAAAAAATAAATATTTGTTTTAATATGAGCAACCTTGCATGATGTTTTTTTATTTTATTAGGTGAATTTCATGTACATGTCTATTTATGTTATCATTTGATTAACTAAAACAATGGTTTTGATAAACAAATTTATTGAACACAACTGAATATATAGCTTATGTTACGAGATCAAATAATTTGATCTACTTTCATCTCTTTATTTTTCTTATTTTTATCTTTAGTTATCGTTAATGATTTTTTCACATTTAACAGCACAAATAATTCTTGATTTATTTAGTTTGAAGCATGTAAAGGCCTTTTGATTTACACTTTGAGTCTTTTATATAAAGAATACATTGGAGAAGCTACATTCAATTTTTATTTAAAATAAAAATACCATGACAAATGACGAATTAAAAGGCTAGTAATGGGAACTAAATCATTCTCAAATAATATTAAAGACCATTCCCCAAATCAACATGATGTATTTAAGTATATTTTTATAAATATGGGTCTCAATAAATGAAATAATTTAAAAAGAAACATCAATCTAGCAGCTGTAGTTGCTTTTGCTTGAACCACATTGAAGATTTTCTCATACCAAAAAAAAAATAATAATAATAACAAAACTATCTAATGGAGAGACAAGATAATATATGAGGATAGAAGGAGATGAGTTGGATATACTTAAAATCCTTTGCAGCTTCCTCATTGGTTGTTTAAAACCTCAAAGATCCCCGTAAGTCTCTCTTCCGTTCTCCACCACTCGTTCTTTTGATCCTCATGCTTTCCTTCACATATAAACTTAACACTTCCCTTTCGACGCTCTTCCAGGTACATCTCTCTCCTCTTCAAGAGCATCAGCAAGTTTTAACCTAGGAAAACACAGTGAAACCTAATTACAGGACAATGGCATCACTTGCTAGCTCCAGCGCCATCGTTAGACCAACCCCATTTCTTGGCAAAAGGGGCTCAAATGCTAACCCTCTTAGAGATGTTGTCTCCATGGGAAATGGCAAATACATCATGGTAGGTTTCTTTCTCTCTCTCGCTTCTCTAGCTGCTTTTTTTTTCTCTGACTGGGGGCTAACATAGATAGGTTCTGCTTGAATAGGGCAACCAATTGTGGTACGGACCTGACAGAGTGAAATACTTGGGACCATTTTCAGCTCAGACTCCTTCATACTTGACTGGAGAATTCCCAGGTGATTATGGATGGGACACTGCTGGTTTATCAGCTGATCCTGAGGCCTTTGCTAAGAACAGGGCTCTTGAGGTAACCTTTTTGTCTCCAGAATCGTGACAAGTTTCTCTATGATGAATAATAATTGCCCTAGAAAATCAAGTAAGATAGAATATTGATACAAATTCGACTTAGATATCACTAGTCTGGTACAATTCTTGGAGAGATTTTAGGGGTGGAAAGAAGGATCGTTGACATCGTCACTAAAACTACGGTGAAAATTTTGCAGGTGATCCATGGCAGATGGGCTATGCTTGGAGCACTCGGCTGCATCACCCCAGAGGTGCTTGAGAAGTGGGTTAAAGTAGACTTCAAGGAACCAGTGTGGTTCAAAGCTGGAGCTCAAATCTTCTCAGAAGGTGGCTTGGACTACTTGGGCAACCCCAACCTTGTCCATGCCCAAAGCATCCTTGCTGTGCTTGGATTCCAAGTTGTCCTAATGGGTCTTGTTGAGGGATTCCGCATCAATGGCCTCCCCGGAGTAGGAGAGGGTAATGACCTTTACCCTGGCGGCCAATACTTCGACCCTCTCGGCCTGGCCGATGATCCGGCTACGTTCGCCGAGCTGAAGGTGAAGGAAATCAAGAATGGACGGCTAGCTATGTTCTCCATGTTTGGATTCTTTGTTCAGGCTATTGTTACTGGTAAAGGTCCCCTGGAGAATCTCCTGGACCACCTAGATAACCCTGTTGCTAACAACGCCTGGGTCTACGCCACCAAGTTTGTGCCTGGATCATAAATTAACATTTAATTTCTTGGATTAGAATGGAAAGACCTTGCCTGAATTGCCATGGTTCCTATATTTCTAGATTCCAAGACTTTGTATCGTTGAGATCCAGTGTAAATTGTATAATCTGTTTTATTGTGGATCCGGTGTGAATTGTTTTGACGATTGAAGGCCTTCTTGATTAAGATATTCAAGAAAGTTAAAACACACCATGATGAACAGCATTTCTAATTGATTGATTTAGTTTCAAGCAATGATTCTCCCAAATACGAACTTGGCATTTGTAAGAACAAAACAGTGACAGAACAATGCCGATGCTTCAAGGGGAAAAAACAAATTAATTACAATATACTTGTTATGATAGAACAACATAACAAGAAGCAATAAAGCAATTTCACTCCATATCTCGCAGTTGGGACTCCCAGGTTCGTCCTTGCATCTATGCTAACAAAATATACAACTGACTTCCTCTAAAAACAAGAAAAAAAATACACTGGAACAGGAACAAACCTATCTGGCTATTCACATGACTGTCAATCCTTCCACCAAGCAACAAAAATTGGTAGACGCTTACAATTTCTCCAGCTACACTATCTTCGCGAAATATACATACCAATTGCAGTTGCTATAGCTAGAATAAAAGCAACACATCCAGAATTGGAAAGGAAGCAGCTTCCTGGAAGCATCATCGCTCCTCAATTGCTGCTTTGAGTACTTTTCAACTTTCTGCACGTCACGCCAAATATGATATCATAAGGTGGATCATTTTGATTCTCTCATGCCTATCTTCTCCACCATTTTCGGCGATTTCTATCAGCTTCTCCATGCCCAAGTTTGTGAAGCCTTGCCTTCGTCTCCCGTAATCTAACCTTGTAGTCTTTCTTCCACATCTCAAACTTGAGTTTCAATCTTCGAAGCTCTTCATCAGAATTCATGTTGGAAGCTGATTGTCCTGCCCTGACCTCAACTAATGTTTTGGCTTCATCATCAAAACATTGTTTCTGCAGCTCAAATTCCTTTGCAAGATTGTTGACTACATTTACAGGGCCATTGTTCTCTCTCCCTGCTCTTAAATCAGGAAAGGCATTAGCAAATATGTTAGGTGTGTTCCCACCAGGAGTTCGACATTCCGTTGAAACATTATCTTCAGAATCATAGTAGTGAGGTGATGTAGAAGAATCAAGTTTTTCTGGTTGGGCTGTAGTGTTGTTATCAGCAGCAAGACTCTTTCTGGCTGCGGCAAGACTCGTCTGCAGCAGAATTGAAGAATAACTTAGTCAGCCAATGAATAATGAGTTATGTTGCAGTTTTCAATCTGCGTGTAGGCATGTGTGCACAAACATCGATAAGAGATCAGCAATTTTACTAATCTCTTAATTCTCGGCTTTGAGATGGATCATGGTGGAGAGATCAGTATGAAAGAAGTAGCAGAAAGGTTTTGATCTCCTCAGATGACATAGGCCTGAACCAGCTAAATACCAACAAAATTTACCATCACAGCCATTGAATCATTCATCAGAGGACATTTATTAAAATTGCCTTCTCAACTT
Organism: Salix udensis; assembly: GCA_029204005.1. Taxonomy (NCBI): domain Eukaryota; kingdom Viridiplantae; phylum Streptophyta; class Magnoliopsida; order Malpighiales; family Salicaceae; genus Salix; species Salix udensis. The sequence continues at coordinate 4,977,304 of CM055034.1, forward strand.
CTCCTGGGTTTGATAATAAGTCCATCAATCAACACTAGAATATTGAAGATACAACTCAATTAAAGAGCATGACCATACAATTTACGATTCCTCCACTTTTTTATGGCTCTATAGCTGGACCTGAACCAGCTAAAGAGCATTGGAAAGTCCCTTCGCTTATTAAATGGATCATCATGGACAGCCAACACACCTAATATGTACATGGGAATGCTCAAACCAATTCCATTTGACAATCTAATTCTACAGTCTACATATCTAGAGAAATATAATGACAGTTCAATATAGAAGCAATTGCTTGAAATTAATTTCGCCACGGTACTTAAATCTGTTTCAAGTTCCAGTTATAATACCACAAAAATAAAACATATGATGTAAGGACTCAGTAATGAATTAAAATTAACAAGCAAACTCACTTGCAATGATAACATCTGCATTTGCCACATCTCTTCCATAGCTTTCATTTTTCCCTCATAATCTGACCACCTTTTCTCATACTGTTGTAATTGCTCTTGCAGGGCAGCATTTTCCTCCTCCTTTTGCCCAATTGTTGCTTCTGCTTTAACGACCCTTTTTTGGAGCTCAGCCAAAATTGAAGTCTGAATGTCAATCTGCTCTTGTGGTATGACCTGGTCAAGCAGGATAAGTCAACTTCTTAGTTCCTCAAAGATGCTTGATTTGCACAGAAAAAAAAAACAAGGAAAAGGCCTCTCTGAATGTTGCACATTTCAGATCATACATGAAATCTCATCACAGTAGCATGGAACATAATTGCACCGATGTTATACCCAAAGCATAGTGTTCAAACAGACAAGGCCAAGGGTTAAAACTGTAGGTTGAATATATTGCATTACAGTAGGCAGACCAAAGACAATAAATACAATTATTTATCATGTACATTGTCTTATTGAATATCAAGATTTCAGAAGAAAATACAATAAGTTGACAGAATACATGATATGGAAAAGGTTAAATACCTAGAAACCAATGAAAGACAAACACTTTACGGCCAGAAAGAAGAATGCATATGGACATTCAACAAATGAACCTTGCATCCATACCAAGTGCTCATTACTGTGGGTGTGTGCAGAAAAAATCTGTACAAATAATAATGATACAAATTTCAGCCTCATGGCCTTCATCCCATGATGAGTTTCATAAGACAAATAACAAAGGAAATACAACCAAATGAAAGAAATCTTTCCAGAAGCCAGAGAAACCAAATATGTGCAAGACTCCTGTATGTTATATTTGGGAAAGCTATCAACAACCAATTTCAACAAAGGGAAAAAACAGAAAATAAAATCAGGTTGTTGAAACAAAATAGTTACACCAATGAATGTACCTTCACTTCTGAAATCTTCTTGCCCGGCTTTCTTTTAGAATTTGAATTCTCATGGGTTAACTGCTTCATTTTATGCATATTGTTGAATTGCTTTCGAGCCAACCACCCACGGATTACTGCAGGGAAAAATAATGAGAATATTGTATGTAACAGACAACGTAAAAATCAGCAATAAATAACATTTACCAGATTGTAAATATACAGTTGCCACTAGCTGCTCGTCCACCACTTTGGGAGCACTAGCTGTGCACTTATTTTTAATGTGATTGAATTTCCTTCTTATGTTTTCACCACGGACAACTGCATCTCAATAGTAATTTGAATCAAACACTAAGCAGAAAATACAAAAATAATCAATAACAAGCTCCTCGGCATCCATCCCAAAGAAACAGACTATGCTAGGAGCTGCCAAACTACTGTTTTTGGTACAGATCACCAAGGACAAAGTGTACGATTTGTATTTGTATGGTGCAAAGAAAATGCATGCCAAAATATGAAATTAACAATACTACAAGGCAAATGTTAAAAATCTCAAATGAGACATTGAAAAAAAAATTAAGAATGGTGCACTACATGATTGTAATATCATCACTCCTTGCTTGAGTTCATGGAAATTACGACGAGCCTGCCCACCACGGAAGTATCGTTGAACCCCAACAATACCTCGGAGAAACTGTTTTCTCAACTCTTCCAATGTTCCAATCTGTGAGCCAACAATAAGAGTCAGTGAACTAGTTAAACATGAAAATCTTGCTACAAACAGAGATATTTATTCAAACCAATTCCTGAAAGTAGCATCAAACTAATGTGTGAACACAGCTATGTTTTGTTCTTAAATTGGGTAATGATGATTTTATTGTACACCGAAGAATAGATTGTACCTCCACATAACAAAAAAACAGAAATATTACAAGCAAGAACAGAGAGGATCCAGCAACCCATGCTTGTTCCAGCCACCTTAAATTTTTCGAACAGTCTTCCTTTTTCGATCAAAACCCTAATCTCATACACTGGATGCATAAAAAGCTTGAGAAATACATTTTCAAATGGCAGCTCCAGCTTGGATCTGTTGCTAAGCCTGACAAGTTTTGATCAGATCTTAAGCTACTCTAGCCCATTAACAGAAATGGCAAGAGCCATGCACTCAAAGCTTTTACTTGGTCATCTTACACTGCTGTTAGTCTTTTATTCATTTATTTTTTTCATATATAATTATAAAACACTTTCTGTTAAGACTTTATTTTCTAGACTGTGCCATGGTAATTTAATATAAAGACAATCCAATGATTAAATACAGCTCTGGAGGTTTTGCATAGTACACCCCCTCATCAAGTCCATGCTAAAAGGATGAATTACAACTTCTGGCCATTAAAAGCAACGCAGATATAATTCATAGACACCATATTAAATTTATAAACTGTGAAAATACACGAATACATACCTGGCCCATCCGAAGATACACTTTGGTGTAACCAACTTGATACATTTCAGGGAGGACATTAAATTTTTTGAGAACAGCAACTGACAAGCTTAATGGATCCCGAGATACATTTGTGTCCATGAGCAGGAAACCATACCTAAATCACGTGTAGGGTTAGATAGGATCAATCAGCTTTAAAATAAGGAATTATTGGAGAACTAACGGATTGTATCTTATTTACCTTCCTGCAAATTCTTGATGAGTCATTCGAGTAGGATATCCAGATCTTGAGATCCTAACAACCTCCAAAACTCCACAACATCGGAATTGCTGCGAGACAAGATCATCATCATACCGGCCAGGAAGCTGCTTTGCATTTGGTTTTATGCAGCGAATGAAGTGAGGTGTAGTTTTCTCCAACTGGTGCATTAGTTTGAAAAGTTGACTCTGCAGGCAGGAATGACCACTCAACATTTTGCAAAATACAAATTATGCCAGAATGCAGATAAAAAAAATCATTGATGCTGTTGCCAGAAGAATTATTATTTGCCCGAGCACAAGATACAGTTCTTAGTATGCAGTGATCAGTTCTAGAGCACCAAAAGTCCACTAGTAGAAGTCTTCAAAATGCCAGAATTAAAATTGTTGTGCAGAACAGTAGAAGCTTATCTACCTTGAACTTTGTACCAACACTTTGCATCGAGAGTTCCAACCCACCAAATTGGCTGGATGGACTTGCTAGTTTCAGTACTTGACAACCACATGATGATAGCAATTGGATGAAATCAGAGTGTATTGGATCTCGATTCTTTTCCAGAAAGCCATTTGTATCATACACAACCTGATCAAACTCCAGATATTGGTTATATTATTTAACATATTATAAACTTAAAGATTCAGAACCTGCATGAATCAAGTAGCCCAGAGAAAGAATAATAGTTTTGAAGGATCAGAGTCAAATGTGATTTTAGCTGACAGCTGGAGATGCTACTCAAACAAAAGAGTAAGATATGCTAAATACAAGAAAAAGTACCCTCTATCAAAATAAATATCTTCGAGCATTTTCAATTATGCAAAATTACTTACTCTTGTTGCTGAAATGCAAATAAATATTATTTTTTGGATTTAGAACAAATGAGTTCCCGACATTAGGAGTTTCCTTTTTAAGTTTTTGGCACCAATTCCAACTACTGAAGAATTTGAAGCTATAAACGCTCTACAGAGTTTCATCATGTAGCTTTATTCTACACGGGTGAACAAATTTGCAACAGATGCTTGACCATGATTAGATGCTGCAATATAATTTTTTACCTATATAAGCAGGAAGATATACAGCACCGTGTTGCATCTTCAGTTGTCCCATGTTATACGGAACTTTCATTTTTACCAGAATTGTTGATGATTAAATTTAAAACATGAATCATGAGTGAGAAAAGGGTGGTAAGATGGACATAAGGAAATATCTGCAAAATCATTTATAGTTCAAGGGTTGAAGTCTTTGTAAATATTGATCCCTATTTACAGGCTTTTTCTGTAACTTTTTCTGTGGTCAGTTGTTGTCATCATGTATGATTTTTCTTAAGCAAATTATGAACTGCTTTACATGTATTCATTTCAAATTTAATACTACAGAACAAGCAAAAACCCTGGTTGAACTAAAGCTGCCAATCTGACTTCAAATTTTCCAAAGAGCAAAAAATCATAGTTCCTCAAAAGTAAACTATAACTCACCTCTCCAGCATAATGACAAACACCAAAAGCCCTGCCTCTTTCACCTTTAAAGCAAGGATTACCATTCAAATATTGTTTGAGCTTAATGGCAAAGGTCAAATCAGTGGCATTGGGGAAATTTGATTCCTCATCCAATAAAGACAATAGCCCCAAAGGTTTCTGCACAAAACCAAAATAATGGAGGAGTTGCCACCTTAAGTATAAGGCAAGAATTTTGATATCACATGCCAAGCAGAACTCTAAATATGCACGTGCAGGAAATAGACAAGAGAAGCTGTTGAAATACCTTCTCAAAGAGATTTAAGCACTCTTGGTTATCCTGAAAATCAACTTTAGCCCAATCAATCCCATCCTCTTCATACTCCTGCAATTAATAAATAAAATGGTGAGTTTGACAGTTAATCAATTAGATTTCATTAACCATGACAAGAATTCTTAAGCACAAAGTGGGGAGAGAAAATACACCAGTCAATGAGACTTTATGGTTGAGGGGGGATAAAACCCAAGTTTTAAAAATAAGAATAAATGGTTTACGATAATTAGTTGGAATGATCAGTGTGATGCAGACCTAGAATATGACTTTCTACACATTTTCTAAACACAAACATTTTAAAATGAAACTTACAAGTTAGCACAGAAATTTAACTGACTGCTTGTATGCTTCAATATTTAAGTTGCAATAATCTATGGAAACAGAGAGGCCGGCGGTTTTGGTGATGTATACTTCTTGATTTGCTTTTAAAACCCCTCTTACACAAGTTTGAAAGTGTCTAGAGAGCAAAGGCATATGCATTTTTATTAATTAGAGATGTCATGTAAACATTCTTTCGCTATGAAAAAAACACAAATAAGTTTGTATATGAAATGGTAGCATATGGATAGCATTTTCCACCATTGCATCCATGAAGGCCACTTCCATTATGATCAGCACACCCCATTGTTGATGTTGCTTCAATATGAGATGCTTACCTGCTGCTTAAGTTTAAATAGATGCCGGTTGAAATGTTGCTGCAGCCTCTCATTTGCATAATTTATGCAAAATTGCTCAAAGCTATTATTCTGAAAATGTAAAGAGGAAATCATCAGGGACACAAGTGTAGAGCACTAAAAGTCTTACCACACAGATAGATAAGATGTAAATACCTTAAATGACTCAAATCCATAAATATCAAGGATACTTATGGATCTCCCAGTAATCAGTTCACCCACTTCAAATGACTTGTTTATTTGTACCACAAGCCACTCAAACAGGTCTGCATAGATAAACTTTGACAATGCATCTCTTCTATCAATAGCCTGAAAAGAATACAATAAGGAACCTTTAAAAAAACATGTATCATCGGTGAATATACTGTGGTTTTGGGGTAATGCGTGGGTAAATTTGTTTTTAAATGAAGAGCTAAACATGCCTGCTGCAGTGTCAATTTTTTAGTAATACTATCCTTTCCAGCTTGGATTTTATGGGTTGATAGAGCCAAGATCAGGTCCTGGGCACTGCAATTTATTAGCCTTGCAGCACTGTTTACAGCTGCCAAAAGGAAAACAAATGGAATCAATCTTTTTTCAGAAAAATCACCATGATATACCAGTGATAACATGTCATGAATGTAGCCTTGCCCCATGCAATCTGCATGTGTGAAGATCTAATATTAATCACAATCATTGGATAGATCCATTCCACCCATTCAACTGAATGTTTATATCAGCAGACATACAAACACATTCCAGGTGTTGTTGATCATGCCAATACTATTTCAGCATGATACTTCGGATGAAATTGCACAAATGATTATGTTCATCCAAATTACCATAGGAAATCCAGGACCAAACTCAGTAAATCCCATCCCTTTTCATGAAAATATTCTTCCTTAGTGTTAGGTAGACACCAACTCTTAAAACAATGAACAAATTCAACTAGGCACTTGCAGCTTTTTTATGCTGACTCAAGGCATGCTAATTACGCAAAAAACAATCAGTATGTGATTCCCACTTCCACTTATGGTGAAATAAGAGAAAATAAGATGTGTTGTCAGCTATTGTCAAGTACTGAAAGCAGGCAAGTCAATTTACTCAAATTGATACCAATCTTACCTTCATCAGCCAATGCCTCCACATGATTTTCATTGTCAACTACTTGAAATGAAATATTTCCAAGCCATAATACTGCAGCAAGCATTGCAAATGCCTGCTCTTGATCTTCTTTGCAAATTTGAACAATGTCCAGGGCTTCCTGAAGAGATAAGGAAAATAACACACAAATAGGGAAACATGGATGTTTATGACCATGAAATAAATGAAATGACAGTGGGCCTGCAACCCATAAACAGCAATAGTAACACAATCATTTAAATTACCTCAAGCTTATGAAACTTCATGCCATCATCAACACCGCTGATTACCAAGCACTCACTCTGGTTAAGATACTTGTACTCACCAGCCATTTTAAGGTTAAGTCTATCTGCAGAAGAAACAAGAAATTACCCCCACTTATGAATCAATTGCATAGTGAAACATAGAAGTAGAGAACACGTGATATACATTTATCTTTTCAAGTAAAAGAGCTGGAACATAGAAGTAACATAAGAGTTTATGATTTGATAACTACAACAAAGCCTTCCCAAATTAATCTCGGTCAGCTATATGGATTTGTGATTGACCATTAACAAATTTCAGTGTGTTGTGTCTTCTACAATTATTAATCACCAACAAAATTAGCATATAGAGAAGATTCAAGCAATTGGATGATCTGCCATTTGGTTACAAAAAACATCTTTCAAATTTTGCTGGTTTCATTTTCTTTTTTAACAGGAAAAGGTGTTCATTGACAAAGCATGAATAACTGTTTCCAATTATGCTTGACCATTAACAAATTTTAAGTGTGTCGTGTCTTCTACAATTACCAATCACCAACAAAATTAGCATACAGAGAAGGTTCAAGCAATTGGATGATCTGCCATTTGGTTACAAGAAACATCTTTCCAATTTTGCAGATTTCATTTTGTTTCTTTAACAGGTAAAGGGCTTCATTTGACAGAACATGAAGAACTGTTTCCAATTATGAAAAATCACAAATGCATTATATTTTGAGAAAGACAACATAATAAAATAAGAGGGCACAACAAGGATCTATAGGCTTCAACAACAAGGATCTATAGGCTTCAACCACCAATTAAAATAAAAGCAATAACAATTTAAGAGTGGAAAAGTACTTTGGTAATAGAAAATGTCAAGAAACTGCACAGCAAAGTGGATGACACCAGGTGTTTTTTTACGCTAATAGGGTCAAGAAACTTGAACTTGGGAGGAGTAATGTGTCCAGATGAAAAACAAAGCAAAATTGTATACAAGTTTCAACATAAACATGGAAAAACAAGGAATCACAATTCTTCTTTTTTAGGGAAAGGATTGGGGGGGGGGGGGGGGCAATATTTTTAGGGAGAAGAAAAAAGGCTTTGATTTTTCCATGACTGGCGGACCTTCATTTCCCAGTTCAGCTAACATTCAGTTGAGACTCTAGAGGACATATAGTTATAGATACATGAGAAACTATTAGCCTAAGCAGCATTATGTCAATGCTACTAGTTCAGCCCTTTCTATTCTGTGAAAGAACGGGAAATGCATGCATCCCATCCCATACAAGGTAGCATAATGCAAAAACCATACCTCTAAGAGTCGATGGAGCACCAGCACAAAGTTGATAGAAGATATGGTATGATCTTTCACCATTGGCAAGCTGAACTACTCTTGACTGGTCAAATGAGAAAATGTAATTTCAGAAGTGGATGGTGATGCTAATTGACATTTCAAGCTAAAACTTCAGAAGCAGGGGTAACTTACCTTTTCAAGTAGGACTATCAACAATTACCATCAGCGAATAGTGTTTGAATATACATGAGTTCAAGTTAATCAGTGCCCAGATATAGTCAAATGGCAGACTAATAATAACAATCTATTCAACTTAAACATACTTACAAGTTTGGATTTTAGCACCACAAATCTTTCCTGATGTGGTAAAATGAATTTCAATCAACTTTCCCTGCACCAATTGAGAATTACCTATAAACCAAATTGCAAGAACAACAGATTTAGGAATCTAACCCACAAGAAGAAAAAGAATTGGTGACAACTTACAAATCTACTAGAGTTATCATTCCTGGATGTTTTCGCATTCCCAAATGCTTCAAGTATACAATTGGTCTGAAGGATTTCATACTCCATACCATCAATGCCACAACCAAGAGCAGCCAAGTACTGCATAGCATACTTTGCTGTCTCAGTTTTCCCAGCTCCACTTTCACCACTGCAGGGTAAATAATAAAAAGTGACTATTCAGGGCAGCAGAAATATCTCAATTACTCAAGAAACATGAAAGAGGCAATTAAAACTGAATACAAGAAAACATACCACAAGACACCAAGGGAAAATATCAAGGAAAAGATACAAATTAGACTACATTAATGAAAGAAAAAAGGCAACAAACCTTATGATTATGGATTGGTTCTTGTCATCTGCAAAACCACATACAGAAAGAAAAAAAAAGAATGAAGAAAAAGATCTCTCAGAGAATATACTAACTTCAAACTCAAATGGTGAAAAGAAAAGAAATGATTTATCCACCTCTCATCATCTCATTATAAGCAGCATCTGCTATAGCATAAACATGAGGGCTGTCCTTGGCCTTCTGCTTGTAAGAAGTGAGGGTTTCATTTCCATAAATTGGAATGTCTTTAAAAGGATTGACAGCAATCAAAACTGGCCCAGCTTTACTCTGTGGAAGGAAACAGAAGTGCCAGTCAAAGACAATAAGAAAAGAAACATAAATTTGGCTTGCAAGGTACTTGCATGACCATCAGGATTATATTCTACTCACATAAATTCTGCCCCTGAGCATATCTGTGCTTAACATTATGAAGCACAGAAGGTTCGTTTAAATAACTAAGCTGTATAAGATCATCTACACCCTCAAGGACATCAGGATTTGCAGGTAAGAGGTCTTCTGTAGACACTTTGACAACCTAGCAAAATGACAAGCATTATTGCATAAATAATCCCCAAGGAAGTAACCAGCACATATTTAAATAGAATCAGGGATAAAAGGAGCTTATTAACTTACAGCTCCTGATGAAAGTGAAACTGTTGCTTCATCTCCCTGAGGTTGACTGTATCTTTCCTGGCCCCCATTGCCCATTTGGGAGGCGACACCAAACACGTAGCCTCTGAAATAAAAAGGTGTAAATTAATGTTTCAATTCTCGAAAATTTAAAGAAAAAACAGAGAATTTTCACACAAAAGCATGGTCCTCTCAAAACAAATCTGGTGCCTTCTGGGAAGCTATTGTAATGATTGACAGTAAGAAAACAAATCCTTAGTATCTAGCATCTCTAAACACTTCAGCTACAGTGGATCTTCTAATTTGAATTACTTTTGAGACTTTGGGGGGTGTTTGGCACAGCTTCTGCTTTTAGGTGTTTTTTAAAAGTGTTTTTGGCTTAAAAATCTATTAAATTGATGATTTTTTTAGTTTTTTTTATGGTTTTGATGTTCTGGTATCAAAATTGAAAAAAAATCTGAAAAAAACTCATTTTAAAGCATTTTCAAGCGAGAAGTAATTTTGTAAAGCACCATGCACAACAATCTCAAACACTGGTTTATGGTTAAAGGTGTCATATTAGTACACTACATGATACCTACTAACTCATCTCAACAACACAATAAAGTTAACTTCATCTTCTATCGCACTCTGCCCCACCCACCATCAACTAGTAACATTAACAACTCTGCTCTTTCTTCAAAGTTAGTCTTCCAGTAAGTAAAATAGAATAGGAACTACTGTCCTCTTCGAGCATAAGCACCCCTGAGGCAACACATGACACCAATGAATTCTCCATGATAAGAAACTTTCTTTAACTCTTAAAGTTACTTTTACTGCTGTGTAATTATAACAAAAACCTTAACTAACAAATTATGCATAACAAGAAACACCCAAGCATTCCTCTTCTTGCAGCACCGAAATTGCAAACTAATAATAATATTTAAAACCAAGTTAATCCAACAAAATAAGAATAAAAACCAAACACATTGTTTAATTTTTTTCATCATTTACCTTCTTGATAAAATAACCAATGTTATCATCCCACTCTGGCTCTTTCCCCTTTGGCACTGAACCCATGACTGGTCCCTCTGCTCTCTCATTATTCTCTTCGACATACGGATTAGAATCCACACATTTTTTATCTTTCCTCATTTTCTTGCTTCCAAAACTCCCTGAATTGTACCCTAACTCCTTCTCCTTTCTTTTTGTATCCTCCTTCACTTTAGTAATTCTTATCTCCACTTTGCTCTCCACTTGTCCATTGGAACCAACTTTAAAGTCTGTAGGCAGTGAGTGGCGTGCCGAGGGAAGCCGGGCCCTAGAAGCAGGACGTGCTGGCAAAGCAGGCGGCAGGTCCTTGGAATTCTCCAAAGCCTCATCTCGTCGTCGCAGCGAATCTAGCATCTCCTCCAGAGAGCTTCTTGTCACCGCTGCTGGTGATGCCGATAACATCATTTTTATAGCCAATTTTTCTTCCAATGTCAAAACCCTGAAAAAATTATACACCAGTAACTCATAATCTTTATGAAGAACGCTCGAAGTGGGACCTCCAAAATTAAATTACAGTCAGGATTTCTCCTAACAAGTTGGGATCGATGCTTGTGCTTATGAGGTCCAGAAGGCAAGAGAAGATGGCACAAATTGAATTTTTCTTTTCTGTTTTGTGTTTTCTCTATACAGTCAAAAATTGAATTAAAAAAAAATAGAAAGAACTGATTCAACAACAAACTCTATAATTTTAACCAAAAGCTCAGAAATTTGTAATTTCAGTACACAACACTTTAAAAAACAAAACAAAACAGCTTAGATCATCTGATTAAGATCAACATGGGACCCGCAAGCTTAAATTTGACACACGATTTCCCTTCTTAACAGCTAATGACCCATAATTATGAGGCCCGAGATGCAAAAGAAAAGGGAAGAATCTGAAGATGACACCATCTTTGCAATAAATTATTATATATACAGAAAGTTTGTAATTTGGGGTGGTTTTGTGATTAAAGCAAATATTAAAGAGTAACAAAAGAAAACGAAGAAAAGAAAACTCTAATTCAACAGCAAGTCGATAATTGTTACCAAAAGCTGAAAAATTGGGATTTATTAAGGAAAGTTTGACAGCTTACAAGCCCTAATTCGGATCAAAACCACAAATTTTCAGAAACAATAAAGAAGACAAAAACCTCAAATTCAAAATAAAAAAACAACTTCTTGTATTGATATTTAGACAAGACAACATTTCAAAAAAAAATTAAACAAGTATACTTACAATTGGTTGCCAGAAACTCAAAATCTTTGTCTCCAACAAACGCCACCTTGTCCAATTCGAAGCTAAAGACCCCAAAAAGAAACCTTAATCTGGACAAAAATTTGAGGCTAGAGGTGTTGATAGAGAAGGTGAGATTTACAGGTGGAAACAAGAGAACAAAGTTGGTTTAAGGAAAAAAAAGCGTAAGTTACGAGGGAGGTTGAAAGAGTAACAAATGTGGTTTAAGTTTGTTAAGAAAAAGAAAATAAAAAGAGAGAGAGAGAGAAACCTTGAGGCAAGAAGAAAGAGAGAAAAAAAAAGCTGTTTTTTTATAGGAAAAATAAAAAGGAAAAACAGCAGAACAGATTATTACTAGTTCTGATGAGGTTGTTGTTGTTGTGGGTAGTGGTGGTGGTGGTGTTGTTGCTGCTTTAAGGTTTTCTTTTTCTGTTTTTTTTTTTTTTGTAATGGTGTTTGTGGTGTCAGGAATTCAAATTTTGTGCACGTTAGGTGGTGAGGGTATTTTTATTCGTTTCTTGACAAAAACGGTTTATTAGATCTGATAAAAGAGATGATGGATAAGCCAAAATGTTAAAAGCTTTGCTTCATAAAACGCACAGCATTTGGCACCATGATGTTTGCTTTCAAATTATTATTGAGAGGTATTTTTCACCGTGTTTCAAAAATGTATTTGAAACAAATTTTTTATTTTTTATTTTAAATTAAAAATATTAGTTTTTTTAAATTATTTTTATGTATTGATATCAAAATTAATTTTTAAAAAAATATTTTAATAGGTGATATAATTCTATTTTTTATATTAAAAAAATATAAGTTTATTAAAATCATTCAAAGGCATATCATGTCATCATATTTGGAATTCGTAATTAAACTCAGTTATAGTATTGAATTTGAGTATAATTATTAAATAAGTTAAATTAATATATTTATAGAAAGATAAAATTTATTTATTTTTGCTTCTTTTATTACACTTATCACCTTCATTATATTTACTAAAAAAAAATTGATGAATGATTATTTTAAATAAGCCAGTTTTAATTTTATTTTATTTTTTAACTTAGTAAATGAGAAAAGCTGACTTGGAAAAGAAACGAGAGAAAATTGGGACAGTTTGCCGGGTTTTTTTTAATTTTAGTACAATTTACAGCTTTTATTTGGGTTTTGTTTTATAAGAAAAAAAAGTAAATATTTGAAAATTTGAGTTAATTACCGTTATAGGATTTGGTGGCGTTGTTTGATTGGATGAGATTACCAAAATCAGACTAAACCCCACTGAGATGCTACTGCTTACGTGGGACTCTGATTATTGCACTAGAAATGGAATTATATGGAATGTTGTTATCCACGACACAAAAACAAAATCTATCAATCAATGAATCGCGGTTAAAATAATTCTGAGTTAAAATTTTGATCTTGAATAATTTACCCATGGCCTTATCTTCTTTGTTTTTGAAAAAAAAATGATTTTTTTATTTTTTATTTTAAATTAACTAATTTTAGTATTTTTTTATATCATTTTTATATATTGATTCACAATAATTTTAAAATAAAAAATATTTTTCAAAAATAACCTCAACTATACTACTAAATAAGCATTTGTTATAAATTTAACAGTTCTGCTCCTTTATTTTATTGAATACAACATTGCAGGAGTAGTTTTTTTTTCTATGATAAATGTATTATACGTGAATCAAATGATATTAAGTGATGGTTTGAAAATGTGATTTAATATGTTTTTTAAAGTATTTTTCATTTAGAAATGTATTAAAATGATATTTTTTTAATTTAAAAAAATTAATTTTGACATCAGTACATGAAAATAATTTAAAAAAACTAAAAAATATTAATTTAAAAAAAATTCAAAAATATTTTTGAAACGTAGTTTCAAACACTCTAAATATGCAGTACCTGTGAAAAAATCATGCATTCAGATAAATTCAATAATTTTTTAAAAAATATTATGATAAAGAGTAAATTCAAAAAGTTGACGAATTAAAAAAAATAGCCATGAAGACAGCCCTTTGAAATTAATAAGAGTAGTAATTAATTAAAATTTGCCAACGTTTAAAAAATTTAGAAACAAATAGTGAAAACTCTAACAAAATTAAATAATTAATTAAAAAATATCAATTTTAAGGGCTTACATAAAAAATAATCTAAAAAATATTTTAATATATTTTCAAGTAAAACAATCATTAGCCTAAATATTAGACACATACCAGGATGAAACTATGATTGAAATCATGATTTGTAGATTTGTTTTCTTTTTTATGTTAGAAAGAAGAAGCTTTAAATAGCTTTCACTTAGGGCAAGTCTAATGATAAGAGCTATTTTGGAGAGTTAAATCTTTAAAATAGCTCTTTGAATAGTATGTATATGATTTTTTTATTGATGTGTGCTCCAATGGTAAAAACTATTTTGGAGAGTCATTTTTTTTAATATTATTTAAATATAATACAATTATTTTGTATGTAGTTTAATTATGCAATTAATTATATAAATTAATAGGAATAAGTTATACAATTAAATAATTGCTTTTTAATAAACCCTACAACAATATAATTATTAAGAATAATCATCTTTATTTTATTTCGTTAAAGTTCATCATGAATCATTTTAATTTTTATGATGCTTTTAATCAATGCTACTTATTATTGTTGAGTGTAAGAAGAATTTTAAAAAACAAATTAAATTAAAATCAATTTTATAATACAATAAAATATATTTAAAACTAATTAAAAATAATTATTTTTATAAGTAATATAAGTAATTTATATAATTAAATAACTACTTTTAAAGAACCCACATTATAATTATTAATTTTAATTATATTTATATAAACAAATCAAATTTAAAATAAAAAAAAACTAACCTAAAAAGCACCCCAGCACCCCTCCTCCCGCCTCTCTCTCTCTCTCTCTCATATGAAATAAAAAACTAATTTTATAATTTATGGCTTTTCATTTACAGGCTGCTACAAATAGCTCCTGACACGAGGAGCAGCCATTTTAGCTCGTAAAATGGCTAACCAAAAGAGCTAAAAGGACAATTTTTTGCTTTTGCCTCTTCAAATACCTCACCTGTTGGACTTGCCCTTAGTAACAGGTGATGAAATATACCAAAATAGCTAGATAAATCACAACATAATAATTCACAATAATTTTCTCAATTTCATCCTCAAGTTTCTTTTCAACTATAGCTTTCTATGTTAAAATTAATAACCAATTTGATAAAATTTATTAAAGAAAGAAACCATTCAACAAAAGTGGATCAAAGTGTAAAATAAAAGGAAACCACATGGCCAATTTCATATTCACTAATATTTTTTATTAATCCACTTATTTTTTATTTTTTCCATTATAGTTCCTATATTTATTTTTAAAAAAATTAATTTTGACTACATCTCGGTCTCTTAGTTTGAGCAAAAAGAGAAAAAATCATCCAAAAATAGTGAAGAAAAGAGAATGTTATGGGATTAACCACATTCTAATGATATGAATTATCAATTTTGATGTGAACAAGTTTTACCCAAGTATTTTTGAACCTTCATCATGTCTAGAAAAGTAGGTCAGGGTCAAAAGAAATTATTATTTAAAATAAATGTATAATTTTCACAGCTAACACATGGGTACTTGATGATCACTCGATGACTAGTTCTTCAATCGTCATGTTCTTTTGTTTAACATTCAAAGTATTATGAGATTGATTTTGGCAAATCAAGACTAATAAGTTCCTTCCAAATTGAATTAGCCAAATCAATGCATTCATGGGGTTTATTTTACAAATTTCTTTCAAGTTCAAATTCAACATAATAATATATATATATATATATATAAAAAAAAAAAAATAGTTTGGTGCCCGAGTCAAGACCTTAAAACCATTTTAACTCCTTCAAGTATTTGTTTGAGAGTATGGTTGAAGTTATTTTTAAAATTGATTTTCATTCAGAAATAAATCAAAATGATATTTTTTTTTATTTTTTAAAAAATATTTTTAATATCTAACACATGAAAATGATCTAAAATACTAAAAAAATTTAATATAAAATATAAAATAAAAATAAATTTTATTTATATTTATATTTTTCAAAAACACTTTTAAAACATAATGTGATATACCTCCCAAATTTCACCTTGCATGGAATCATAGACGATGTTTGAACTTCGATCCAATATTGTCTAATCTCGTAAACAAAAAGCAAGTAAAGTTTCTTTTGGCATTTTTTTTCAAATTTATTGAAATAAATTTTCATCTCTTAACTAAAAATATTACAAAAATAAAAATTTACAAGAATCTTATGTTATAAATAATTATTAACTTGAAAAATACTATTAACTTGAAAAATACTTTTTAATTATATAATCTTTTTTTAGCATAGCTAAAACCGTGGCACAGGCTGGTTATAATCATATGTTACATTAGAGGAAAATAAACATAAAAATAACAGAAGTTAAAAAAACTACTTTGAGAATTTGGTGAAGTATTTTGTAAGAGAAACTCAGTCCCAACCACCATCGATAAATTGTAGTTGAAGGGTATTTTTTTCTCCTTTTCATAAAATGGAAGTAGGTATAGATTGACCATAACTTTTTATATCCAATCATATTTTAAAAGGAATTCATTGCATGTTGTGGAAGAGAGAGGCTTAGAATAATTAAATGAATATAATGAAAGAGTTTTAATAACGATCTTTACATGAATAGGAAAATAAAATAAATTATCTAAAAGTTGAATAAAATTATGGTTCCTTGTTCTTGGGAGTCCTGGTTCACAAGTTTAACTCTTTTTTTTTAATTACTTTTGTAAAAATCATAATATTGGATTGATGTTAAATTTTGTGATCATCTATTTTTGTTATCATATAGTTAAATAAAAAATAATTTTAAAAAAATAAATATATTATAGTCTAGATAAAATTCATTGTCTAGTTTATAGGTTTGACATGCTGGTCTAGGTTATCCAATTCATAGGTTTGACAAGTTTATCCACTAATCAGATATGTATTTTTTGTTTTTTTTCTTCTCGATGATATCCTTCAATATTAAATTGATTATGAAATAAATTAATTTTTGTTTGTTTTATATAAGGTTATCGTCATTTCAAATAAGACAGTTTTAGGTGAATTCTCAATTTTGTGACCATTTAATTTTATTATATAATTAAAAGATAGTGTATAATATATTTTTTATTAAACTCAATGAAATTCATGATACATGTCATTAGAAGACTGATATCGATTTAATCTATCATTATCTCTTTATTGTTTTTCAAAAAGTTTTTTTTTAAAAAATAAATTATATTTTATCTGTCATTAAAAATGCAGATGACTCATCATTTAATTCGGGCTAACCTTTCCACAGTCTAATTAAAAACTAAAATTAACTAAGTCGCAAGGTTTTAAAATTCACCCTTGAACCGGGTTTAATAATAAACTTTCCGCAGCCCATGAACCACTACCGGAAATGGCATGGTAGTGGATAAGCTTTTGAAAAGAGGGCACTTTCATTCTTTCCGGCTTATAAAATAATAAGAATAATTGATGAGATAAGGGCCTGTTTGGGAGAGCTGTTGTGGTAGCTTTTCAAAGTGCTTTTTGTGCCGAAATACATCCAAATGATGTTTTTTTATTTTTTAAAAATTATTTTTGACATCAGCACATTAAAATGATCTAAAAACATCAAAACATATTCATTTAAAATAAAAAATAAAAAAAATAAAAAAAGCAAAAGCTGCGGCACGGCTTGAAAAAGGATAGGGGATGTCTTTTTGTCCTTGGATCATTTTTGATTAAAAAGCTAAAATAATCTTTTGAAAATTAAAATTATGTGCATGAATTTGGGTCGCGTTAAGATAAGGTAGTAAGTCAATGTTTGTTGGACTGTGACCTTCTACGTTGAGGAGGGAAGTTTGAATAATTTGGCAAATAGTTGACACGTGTGGCAGTATGAAAGGCCAATTATCTTATAATGTATGTCTGTATGTATGAGTGCTGTTATTGTTTTTACTTGTGATAAAATATTTAAATTAAAGATTAAAAAAAACCTTGATTAGTGTATCATATAAAACTAATTAAGTAAGCAAAATGAGGGTGTGACTTGTTTGACCTACGAGTCAATAACGAATTAGTTGCATTGTTCAAATGACAATTTGGTTAAAAGAATCTAATGCTACTATTATTTTAACCTCAATCTAGTCACAATTTAAGCATACAATAACATTTCATAAAATAATAATAATTCGAGAGTGAAATAAAAAACGGTGACATATTTATCATGTGAAATCTAACACTTGCATAATGGATGATACAGTCACAATAAGTTAAATTTGTTGGACAATTCTTATCTTGTTTTCCTTTCGTTATTCTATTCCTTGTTGAGCCTTGATTTGGTATTAATTGATCTTGGGTTGGATTAAATCCTGAAGAAATTAGAGATGAAATTTATGAAATATAAGCATGAAGGATAAACAATCAAGAAAACTTAGGTGAATCTTTTAAATTTGGGTTAATTTTTCAAACATGCAAATCATGAAATTCTCCACTTGGGTTCAACAAAAAAACTCAATTCCCAACCAACTTTATTGTTGAAGGATGAAATCGAAAAAATATTTAAATCTATTTTTTCTTTCATGGTAAAACAAATAGGAATAAAAAGAATAACAATCAAATTTAACATAAAAATAAAATAAAATTTTATGTTGAGGGGCAAAATTGAAAAATAAATTTGATAAAAAAAAGACTAAAAAAATAATAAAAAAAAAGAACGAGGATAAAAAATGACATATAATTGAGCCATGATGAAATTATAAAAAGATCAATTTTATAAATCATTTCAAATAAAATAAATTGTAATCAAAAGAACAAAAACTAAATCTGAAAGGAAAAATAAATTAAAAGGTTGCTTTGAAAGCTTAGTGATAGTTTTTAAAAATTGAGGAGATAGAAAAGAAAGAAAAAAGAAAGGCTATTTGGTGCCAAATAGGAGGTTTATACGCAACACCATCAAAAAATAAAAAGGTTATCGAGATGATTCAAACGCAACTCCAAAAAACACAGCTTCAACCCATGTTTTGACGGCCATATTTTTAAATACTATTTATATTTATTCAATTAAAAAAGTTTCATCATTCAAGTTGACAATAACAAAAAAAAAGATGAATAAAAGACAAAGAAATCATAAAATGCTAGTTATTACTATTATTATATTTTTCATTTTAAGGGCAATTTTATTATTTTACTATATTTAAAAAATAAATAAAAGAGTAAACAATTCCTTAGACGTCATTTCAATATCTTTGTTTTCAAAGATAAATTAATAATTTTATCATGTAAAAATATGAAGAAAAAAAACCCTATTACTCTTTATACTTTATAGTCAAGCCAAATGTTTTTGGTGAGAAAGTCAAAATTGTTATTTTAGTGTTTTCAGTCTATAATGCAAATAAGTTTAGAACCAAGTATTTGTTTGGACTACTAAAAGACACCTCTTTTATTTGATTTCTCTCATTGGGTGCCTCTCAATTATGCCACTTGCTCTGGTATTAGTGGCTAGCTCCTGTCCAAGAAAAATAATAATAATTTAGTGGCTACTAAAATGTTTCTATTGGCCAATTTAAGTTCTCGGTCTGTGACAACAAAAAAACAAAGAGAAATTGGGAGAAGGTGTTGGATGAGATAGTTACAGCCTCAAGAACCCGGTGTAGAGGTCAAGATTTGCTTAGACCCCTCGACTATTTATTTTATTTATTTATTTATTTAAAAAAAACTAAAATGACATTTTTTTTTATGTGAGGAAACTTATTTTTTAAAAAAATATATATTTTGTAAGTAAAATCTTGACTATTTCAGGCTATTATAAAGAATACACATTTTGATTTAAATTTAAGATCTACTGTGCAAATCATAAACCATTTACCATTATAACACCTCTCTTGAGATATCCTTTTTTTTTAAAATAAAAAAGGGACATCACAGTAGAGCCAATTCTTTTTTTTTATTAAAAAAAAGAGTGCAATTGCTTGTAACTTTGGATGATTCGTATTTCATGAGAGACACAGCAGGCAATAGATTTCTTTATTAAGGTTTTGTATGGCTATAATTATAATTAAATTAATACCACTTCACTAAAAATAAACCATTAATTAACTTAAAAGTGAACTTTCAATTCAATAATATAAAAAGGTTCTTTATATGTTGAATGGAAAATCAAAAGCAAGACCGGTGCTCTGTCAATTCTGCTTATCATTATATTTTAAAAAGTGTTTTTTAAGAAAAATTAAAACAAAATATTTTAATATATTTCTAAAAATAATATTTTAAAAAACAGTCTCAACTACCTACTCAACCAGAGCACAATCATTAGTATTGGTTAAATCATTGTCTTAGCTCGAGTTTTTTTTTATTTATTTATTGATATTTTAAGGATTATGTTGACTTTTGTTATTTCAAAGATTTGTGGACTTGATTCGTTTATAAATATTTTTTTATATTTCTTTTCAATTCAAGATTTCCCGTCACCAAACAGAAACGAAAGGAAAATTCTAATTTCGGGATGGTGGTGAATTGTTTTCCTTTACTCTCACGAATACAGATGGCATTCTACATCATTCATATTGATGACATCAACGAACTAGAATGGCACAAAAATTAAAATTAAAAAAAAAAATTATATATGTTAAAGTCATAGTCAATTTAGAGCCACTGAATTAGTTGTTTTTATTAAAATAATATTATTTCAATAAAATTACTAGATTTGATTTAGGCAGCAAGATTAACAATTAAAGTATGTATTTGGTAACATAGTGCAAGGTATTTTTTTCAATTGAAAACACTTAAAATGATGTTTTTTATATATGTTTATAATTTTTATATCAACACATTGAATTTATTATAAAATATATAAAAAAAACATAAAATAATTTAAAAAGCAAGTTAAAGTGTTAAACCACTACATCTAAGGTATTTTTATTTATTTATCTCTTTATTCTCTTTTTATGGTAATTTGAGCAGCTGATTTCATAATTTATTTAAAATATAACACTTAGAAATAAAAATAAGTTTAAATACCATGTTCTCTAATCTTACACTATACAAATTATACAATTTAATTAATTTCTTTTTTTATATATAAATTGGATCGTGGATTTTTATAATTTGTTCGAAAGTGGAGGGAGATCAATGATAACGGTAGCGTGGCCCCCCGCAAATTAAGGGCAAAAAGCAAGGGGCAAAGTAGGCAATGTGATGGAGAAGTCAACAACAAAAGCTAGCAACAATCTTGAACAGGCAAAGCCCACCTAATCCTCGGCAATGTTGGAATGTACTACTTGTTTCTTTTCCATTTAATCCCCATAATCCTCAACTTTTCCTTCCTTTTTTCAAAGCAATATTACTTTGTGATCCCACTTGGTTTTCCCACATATCATTGCACATTTCGACCAACATGTCATATCTTCTTGCTCTTGTGATGTGATGATTGTTATCATTTAGTCAATCGTTGAATTATTTTATAAAAAGATGACTGCATTTTCTTTTAAGCGATACTCATTTAAGCATAAAAAAGTCCTTAAATTAACATGAAAAAAATCTTTTGAATGTATTATCCGTCAATTATCTTGATGAGAGAGAATGATTTAGATCATCATAACTTGTAGATTAACCCATTATCCAAGATATTAGCTTGTTCTTTGAGTTTATTGAGTAAATTCTAACCTCATTAGTCACATTATATATGAGAAACTAATAAAAAAGACATTGTTTTTTTTTTTTCAAGAACGTTTTATTCACATATCTAATCATACGAAAAGATTTCAAGCCGATTTAAGGAGCTTTATTCTTTCCCCTTTTTAACTGATTGGAAATGTAGTTTTTGAAAGTCAATGGAAACCTCTCTCTCCTAGGTATCTCTAACATTGGAAGGAAAAATGTTCCCCCAAGAAAGTTTTCTCACCTCCTTACCCACATAAAGATGCTACAATAACTATGTACAACTAAGAGTACAATATATGTGACAATATACATAATGTGTATATAACTTTATCTAAAAATACCAAATATTATAATAACCATAATAGCATTAATCCTAAATATTATTTTAAATTCTAGGTTTCATGTCCTCACTTAATGAATATATTAGTATTTAACTAATATACATCGATTAAGATACTTGATTTAATATAAGAAATTTAAATAAAATAAAAAAATCAACACTTAATTAATGAAAATCATACAAATTTAAGCACTAAAAACTCGTATTACT
Organism: Salix udensis; assembly: GCA_029204005.1. NCBI lineage: Eukaryota > Viridiplantae > Streptophyta > Magnoliopsida > Malpighiales > Salicaceae > Salix > Salix udensis. Next base: position 4,999,412 of record CM055034.1, read on the forward strand.
AAGAGAAATAGTAGTTAAAAAGAAGAAACAGAAAGAACAAAATTCAGAAAAATTACAAGTCATCGGATCAATTAAACTTGTTATTGCAATTATTACTATCACTCGTTATCATGTATCAGTTTTACATGACATGCAAGGGCAACTAAGTTAGTCCGAGGCAAATTGGCTATCACGTCAGCAGTTCTTCTTTTTCCTTCACAAGTCCCATGATGTCTTCATTTCAAAGGTGATTCATGACTTCCCACTTTGTTGGAATCCTCGGAGAAGAACTTCGAATTTTCTCTAAGACAACTCAATTTATTTGCATTGTGTGGAACTTTTATCGTGAATGTATGAGTAGCTAGATTCTACTCAGCTTACAGCATGATCGATTTGGAAGATTCGAAAATAAGGTTGTTTTATAGTGCCAGCCAATAGGCCAATCAACATTAATTTTACAGATGTTCAAATCATGGGCATTCGAGATTACCACTTTAAAAATGCTTTCATTGTGTGTGTCTAATATATATATATATATATATATATATATATATATATATATATATATATTCATTAATTCTTAATGTTTGGAATCTGTCATATTTATGGGGGTGTTTCACGTTGTGTTTTAAAAGTATTTTTTTTAAAAATGAATTTTTTTATATTTTAAATTAAATATTTTTGATGTTTTTAGATATTTTCATATTTTGATGTTAAAAATAATGAATGAAAACAATTCCAATCATACTCCCAAACATGCACTTGAATTCAAAACTAGCTCTCTGTTGATATTTCTTTTTTGCTTTTAATTGATGCAAATCGACTTTGTTGTTTGGAGCTGATTTCAAAAAATATTTCTCTAAATTTTTGATTTTTTTTTTTTTTTTTGATTGTTTTGATATGCAAATATAAAAAATAATTTTTTTAAAATAATAAAAAAATATATTATTTTAAAATATTTCTAAGCAAAAAATACAAAAAAAAAACTACTATCATATTTCTAAACACTCCTTTAGTCCCCGTTTGGAATTGAGATTGAACCTCCCTTTAGTCAAAATTCAAAACTGTTTTTGTTTCAATTTGTTTTTAGTATTTTTGGATTATTTTGATGTGTTGATATCGAAAAATAAAATAAAAATATTATTTTAATGATTTTTTTAAAAAAAAAAACATCTTGAAATGAAATCTGTACACCGCCTTACAAAAAAAGCTTTATTCTTGAGATTTCAGCAAAATTATTTTAGGTGAACCCGGATAGTGATTCATGATAGTTTGTGTACGTGACTATGCTACATTTAACCTCTGGATTAGCAATTTCTAAGTTCCAAAAGAGAAAGTGAGATGTTTCATAAAAATGTTCCCCGTTAGTTTCCCGTGGCATGCAATTCACCTAAAAGTCTGTCTGGAATTTAATAGAAAAAAAAACAGATGACCTAAAACAGCAAATCAAATATTATTATTTGTCCTTTATCATCAATCCAATAATTACTGCATGTTCACCATCATTAAGTCTCTTGTTTTATCATTACCAAAAAAAAAAAGTCTCTTGTTTTATGTATTAGATTTGAAGGCCCATCATTCGTGTCCTTTATGGATGTATAATCTCTGCTAGAAATTTTGACTAATTTATATGAAAATATTAATATAATTTTTTTATTGTTTTTTAGCTAATAATATTATCGATGAAAAATTAATCATTTTGTATTTTTCGATAAGTATTTCAATTGGTATTTGACAGAAATCATTATCGATGAAATAATTCTGTTAGTAAATATTCATGTTAAACACCGAAAAAATTTATAGTAAATTAAGAAATATATAAAGTGCGATTATGTGATATAAAACAATTAATTCTTGTAGTGAATATCTTTATCATGAGTCTATTCTAATTAGAGCTGTGTATTGCATTTAGGAGTAGGTTTAGATTGAGGATCTTAAACATTGATGATAAACATTCAATACCTAATTGATTAAAAAAGTAACCCGACTCACATTCTTTCATGATTGTTGCTTGGGGTTAAAGATAGCCAGTTACTTGTATTATTTCTTGGTTCACATTGGAATAGTAATATATTTTCTTTTTTATTCGTCCAACCCCAAGGCTGATGAATGAAATAAAGCCAAAAACATCAAGTTACTTTTAACAATCCATTCTTACATATAAACATATATCATGAGGAGCTTGAGCCCACTCACATATTTTATTCTGAAATGAGGTGGGTTATCATACACTTGAAGTCTTGATCCAGTGGAGAAAGATATTTGTTCTCTTTCTCTGCTCTCGGATTCAAGCCTCTATATGTATGCCTATAGTTCCCTCGCGATGTCTTACTTATCCATTGAGTTTGCAAGGTGTTTCAGTGGGTCAGGAGATTAGTTGTGGTGTGCGTAAACTGGCTGGACACTTCGGTTATCAAAAAAAAAGAAAAAAGAAATGAGGTTATCATAAAATCAATTTGTGGTTCGCAAGAGTAGATGAAGGGTTTGTTTGGGAGAGCTGTTGCGGTAGTTTTTTAAAGTGTTTTTCGTGCCGAAATACATCAAAATGATGTTTTTTTATTTTTTTTAAAATCATTTTTGACATCAGTACATCTAAATAATCTAAAATCACCAAAACATATTCATTTAAAATGATTATTTTTTACCAAAAACTGTGGCACGACGAGTGAAACGCCGTGCCAAACAGCTCCGAGGAGGGATTATGGATTTGTGAGAGATGGGGCTTGGAATATAGTTTCATAAGTTTATATCCCAATTTGTCAACCAATAAGCTACCTTCAATCATGGGTTTCTACTTATTTTTAAGAACCATTAACAGCAGCACAAGATTCCTTAGGGCGACTCCTCCATACAATCCCACCAACTTCTTGGTAGGATTGCATGTAAAGCGACCGAGTTGAGCTTTATCGCCTTATCAATCTTGTTTATTAGGGAGTGTAATGGGTTAGACACGAGGGCCCTGGATGAGAGAAGCAGTCGAGCAATCGCATGTGTCAATGCCACTGGGCCTCTGCTTCTCTGTGGCATGTGCTCAGACACCTTTTTTAATGATTGAGCATCATGGCTACGATGGACATGAGATGTTACTGACAAGTTGTCCATAAGGTTGTCTTAAAAGAGGCAGAATGAGTCCAAAAGTTGTTGCCAAAGTTTACCAGATAAGCATCTTCTTGGCTCCCCCGAGATCCCCGTCCCCGTCCTTTGATGGACTTAGTTAGCTACCCAGTTTTAATATTATATTTTTTAAAAATTATTTTTTATATTAACTGTAACAGTTATTTAATGGATCTTCTGCTTTACCCAGGTTTGTTAATTCCGTTCCGTTCTGGGCGGAATGGCCGGAACGTTCCATGTCATTAAAAAAATTGAGACGAAACGATGTCGTTTTCGTCTCGATTTTAATTCCGGCTAAATTCCGGCCGAAACGCCTCGGTACTGTCCCGGCCGTGCCGTTCCGGCTCAAAATCATAATATTTCTTTTATTTTAGAATATTTTACTATCATAATAATTTGGAATTTTAGAGATGTTTCTAATTTTGAGATTATGTTTGTTTGACTTTGTGTTTTGTATTATATAATTTAAAGTTAATTTATTTTGAATTTAAATTATACTTGTTAAATTAATATTTTTTTTCTTCATATATATATATATATAATTAATTATATATGAATGGTACAACTCCGAAACGGCATACCGAAATACTTTGAAACCGAAACATTCCGTTCCAATAAAAAAACCGAAATGACGACAGGAACAGTATTGACAACCTTGGTTCTACCCCTGATTCCCTTGGGGTTTTCTCTCTCAAATTTCCAGGACACGAGCCACTCAGACCGAGTTAAAAATGGATTTTTTTTTTCACCAATCATTTTAGCAGACAAAGAAAAGCGAACGCCCACATATGCAAATGGGGATAACAAGCATCAACCCCCTTATAAATTAACATGTAATTTTGTTGATTTGAATTAATCTCTGTTAAAAATATTTTTTTAATTTGGATTATCTTGCTATACTTGCATTCTAGATTAAGTGTGTATTTGACATTTTGTTTTTTTAAAAAAATATTATTTTTTTATATTTTTTGTATTTTTAAATCGCTGATACTAAAATTACGCGGGAGGACGTGGGAATGGTGTCCATAAGAAACAGGGAATAGCTGGCCCAATGGGTTTTTGTTATTGAGTCGGGCCACTTTCACTCTAAAAGCCCATTGGTCAGCAAGTTATAAAAACTAGGGTTTTGTTTTTTGCGACCCCAGCAGTGTCTCTACATCTCTCGACTCTCTCCCAGCCCTTCTTCAGGCATGGCGAAAAACAGAAACAAGAAGAAGGAGAAGAACGGCGGCGTTTCAATGGACGTTACAGAGGCCACTGTTTCAGATCTTCCTCAGGGTAACCATATTCTTTTTTTTTTTATTGTTATAGCTCATGTTTTGTTAAGTAATAATAAGCCAAGAAAATGATCTTGAAAAATTGTGCAGCGATGGACACGTCAGAGTCTGGAGCTCAAAAACCAGCTCCTGTTACTTCTGTTAGGTGAGTGCTAATGAGCTTGTGGTTTCACTTCATTGCCTATAATAAGTAATCATGACTTGAACTTAGCTAGCTAGTAGTTTATAATCTACATAGCATATACCAAATTGTATTGCTTGTTTCGTAGAAACTGCTTTTGCTGTTATAATTCTGCAATTAACTATAAAAAGAAAGAGGATTTGGGCAATTTTTGTAATGAAATTTCCTAACTTTTTCGCATTGTGGAGATGTGCTTTACAGTTTGTTTTGAGGATTGAACATATGTTTCAGAGCTTTTCCCCATCTGAGGATATGCTTTACAGTTTGTTTTCGGGTTAAACATATGTTTCAGAGCTTTTCCCAATCTGAGGATATGCTTTACAGTTTGTTTTCGGGTTAAACATATGGTTTTAGTGTTTTTTTTTTGTGTGTTAGCAGGATAGGTAGCTTAGCCTTTTCAAGTTCTTCATAATATTGCTGCCCGTATTTGGTGGAATTTTTTCTGACAGCAGGATAGGTAGCTTAGCTTTGAGTTCTTAAAATATTCATGCACGTATAGATGTAGAGGTTGGCATGGCTTTGGCAATGTAGGAACAAAAGATGTGTTGTTTTTAAGGTGTTCGACACTGCATTTCAATTTTTTTTTGGTATTCTTGGAACATTTTCATGTGCTGATGATTTCTAAAGCAACCTCGACCACTCTCACAATCATGTACAAAGTAGACAAGGCAGTTTAGAGGTTGCTCTTATGGTTTGTATATAAGTTGCTTTTGTTTATTATCATGGGAATAGGCATCTGTTAGATATGTCAAATGGGAGCTCTCTAACTATTATACAATGAAGGGCTCAAGCACTTTCGTTTTTTGTTGTCTTATGCTGCCAAACTTAAGTTTCACCTCCAAGGAGACGGAAATCTCTGCTGATTTTGATCCTTCGGTTTTTGTTTTCAGCCTTTTGCATCTTGCTCAATTTCCCTTTAATTCTCCCATTGTCTTGATCATGAACTTCATTTGAAACAGAAAGGCAAAGGGAAGACTAATGAAGAGATCGAAGAATGTTCGTAAGATGAAAGCAATAGCTAAAGCTATATCTAAAACTGAGATTACTGCTGAGAAAGGTTTGAAGAAAGGTGATAAAACAACAAGAACTCAATCAGCAAAAAAGTTGTACGAGTGAATAATGAAGAAAGACAATTTCTATCACCTTAGATGTCTTCCCATCTCCATGTTAATCTTAGTATTATTATTTTCTTTCGCTGTGTTGTTTGTGATTCAATTATTTTTCCCCTCTACGAGTTTGTAGAAGTAGTTAAATTTATACAAAACCCGGATTGGTTCGAGTACTGATTAACTTAATATTTAAAGAGGATTTAGACCTCCAATTGGAAATCCGATAGGATTCTTAAGCTCATTCAAGATAGCGAAGGAGAGTGTGAGGGAAAAATGAAGAAACCTTAAACAATTAAGCATCAGCCTTCTTTCTTCCAGAACCCACTAATTTATACTCGTTTCAACTATAGAAAAAAAATGTTTATTTTATTTTTATAATAAGAATTTGATAAAAAGGTCCTACCGGGAGTCGAACCCAGGTCGCTGGATTCAAAGTCCAGAGTGCTAACCACTACACCATAGAACCAGAACGCTCTACTGGATCAGTTGATTAAACATATAGACTATAGAAGTATAAGCAAATCTCTCAGGCGGTTGTTTGATGATGGAAAGAAAAAGACACCTATAAAAAGCAAGATTACAAAATCTATGCAGATTACTCCCTTTGGCACCAATGCGCTTCATCATGTTGTTGCTTCAGCCTCCACCTTCCACCCACGGAAAAAAAAGCAAGAGAATGAAAGTGCAGAAAATATTATGGAACCAGAAGCTCATATCCATAAGCTCTTCGTTCCTAACCAGAAGCTCTTTCGTTTCACAAATCTGTTACAGGTATCCTTCCATGGCTGAAGGGTATCTTTTTTCCTATAAGAACTTTGAAATGATTGGATTCTAAAAGTTTGATTTTCAATTTTGCTTAAGAAAAGTGCGGATAGCCCTTAAAATAACAGATCAAAGCAAGAAAACATCTCAGAATATTCTCTGACTTTTAGATGAAAGCTGGATCTGTGAGATTTGTTAATCAGTCACAGTAATGGAAATGAAAGGTTCCCATGCCGTTTAACGGTATTTCCTTCTCTCTATACTTCGTTCAATACACACCAACATGCATGTATTGAAATATTAATGAATATTTTTAAGAGTTGTATCAGAGCAAGAAGGGTGATGCAGGACAATAAATAATAAGAATTAAAAAAAAAGTTTTAAAGAAATAATGAAGCCAAAGAATAGAAAAAAGAGGATTGAAAATATTACTCTGTAATATTTTCATTTTAATATTTTGAAAAGTGGATATAAATATTAAAACTCTAACGAGAATAAGAGATTAGACTTTTGGGCCACAAAATAAAATGCCCAACAAAAATTAAATCAAACCCAACAAATAAAATCAAATTAATAAACCTCAACTAAAAGTTAAAGCCCAATTTTCTCAATGGTTTAAGCTAGTGTACAATTAAGGAGCTGAATGGTAGTAGACTATGCGACTAGTTTTTGAAGGATAAGTTGAAAAGAGAGGAGAATATAGAGTGCGCAGTGTTTCAGTGGGATAATTCTGAGCTCTAATTTTGAAAATATATTAAATTATTATTATTTTTTAAATAATTTTTAGCATTAGTACATCAAAACAATTTAAAATTAAATCATAAAATAAATTAATTTGAAACTTTTTTAAAAAATGGTTAAATCACAATGGAAAACAGGTTTAAAATCTCATAGAAAAATTCATCAATAGAGAACAAAATATATTGATTTTACTAAAATAAATAAAAGTAAGTCAATGAGGCATAAGAAGGGAGAGTAAAGACAGAACAATCTTAAATGAATGTCCTGTTGATTCATGAAAAGAAAAAAAATAAATTAGAAGAAGAAGCATTTGTTTTAAGAATGGCTTGACATTTTTGCTTGAACAAGGAAAATAAACAAAATCTTATATTAATGGACACTAAATTACTGTCTTAGAGAACTACATGCTTACAGAAATTTTTCATGTTTAAAAGACAAGAGGGTTGTAGTAATTTTCCTTTTTTTTAAAAAATGCTTAATCAATAATCAAGGTATTTTGTTGGTTTAATAATGTTTACATCAAAACGCAGCCGTAAAAGGAAACGCGGTAAACCAAATAACCGTTAAACTAAAACGTCATCAACAATCACTAAAACGCCACAAATTCATCTAATAGACCAAAAATATCTCCCGCTCCCCAAGATTTTCCTTCATTTTCTCTCGCTTTCTCGGCAACCAAACATCTTTGAAGAGCTTCAATACTCCCCTCACCTTTACAGTAATGAGCTTGCTTATAAACCACTGTGCTACTTACTGTTGTGTCAATCTGGGACGCAATAATGGTGAGTTCAATTTAGGTCATTTTATTATCTGCTGGCTTTACAAAATAATTAATTTATTTGTGTAATCAGCAAGGAAACATAAGGCGCCAATCAGATTGAGTAGTAAATCCTCCAAAACTGAAGAAGATTTTGTTTCTTTATCAAAGAAGGATAGGGATTGCAGCCTTGGAATTAACACTATTATCAGTTCCATTGCAGGTAATTAACTATATATATTTTTTCTTTTTTATAAATCGGCAACCTGATTTAATTACTGAATAAGAGTTTTTCTTTCTTTGTTTCAATTGTAGAGCATGCGGAGTTCATGGAATTTCTTATTATTGAGACTTTTGAGGAATTTAGTTATATATATATATATATATATATATATATATATATATATCCTGAGGTCCATAATTGTTTGTATGATTGTAGTCTCGATGATAATTTTATTTATTTATTTGTGCTTTCTCAGTCTCAAATTTGGTTGCGATAGATGTGGCGAAGGCTGTAACTCTGGATAAAGTACTGGTAAGAATCCATACTGTCTGTATGCTTGAACTGGCCACTTGAGAAGGAGCCGAAGAGAAGCTCTTAATTCATATTTTGTTCAAACCATTATTTCCTTGCTTCTGTTGTGAACCCTTCAATTCCTCACTGCTCGCAATAAGCATTCATATATATTGTTTTCATTTTTTTACCTACTTCTATCTTGAAGTTTTCATATTTGGTGTCCTTGTATTGCAATCGGTTGTGTAATTATTGGATTATTTTACCGACTATATCGCTTGTGTAAGCTAAGGGGTCCAATTTGTTTTTCCTTTTGAGTTAGGAGGAGGCTGCTTCTGTTTATACTTTGGCTGATGGAAGCATTGGGGACTGGTTTGGAGGTTTCTTATATTCATCTGGGCAACAGGCTAATGAAGCTGTTCAAGACCAGTTATCAGCACTCAGTTTTACTAGGTCTGTCTCTACACTCTTACCTTCAATTTGCTATCATCTTTCTGAAAATTTGTTATTGCATTTTTCATATACACTGTGGTTCACTGCTTATTCTGCTTTACAGTTTGGCAGTGATTTTTGGAGCAGGGCTTGTGACCAGCCTTTCTCCTTGTACATTAAGCGTTTTACCGCTGACCCTTGGCTACATCGGTAAGTATTTGCTGGATGTAAATTTGGAAGAGAATGGATTTATACTAATATTTTGTAATATTCCTTCACTCTTTTGCATCTCTTATGAGCCCTGATACTTGATTTCGGCCTTGTTTGGATCGTGCAGGAGCATTTGGCTCTGGAAAGAGCAGGGCAGAGGTTATGACTTGTTTAACGACTTATCAGTATTTTATGTTTCCCTTACTTTCTTATTTCATGCATTGAGCTCAAATTATAAATCTTGAAATTAGTTCAGAATTAAAGAATGAAATGGAAAGATATAAAAATATTTGGTGTAGAAAAGGGAATCAAACATGTTGTGGCATATTTTACCACCAAGACTATACAAATCATGTTGTGGCAGGATATGGTCCTTCTCGGAGCAGTGAAAATTTGCAATGCCAACATACCTTTCTCTGTTTCACTTTCTTGCACACACCAGACACACACAGATGGTCAAATATGCACTCTCACATATTTCGTGCTCAAAGCCTCAGACATGTTTGATTGTGTTTCTGGCTAGATTGTTGGGGATTCCATTGCATTTGCTTTGGGATTGGCAACTACACTAGCTCTTCTAGGCATAGCAGCCTCGTTTGCTGGAAAGACATATGGGCAGATAGGACAAGGATTGCCTTTGGCTGCTTCTGGTCTGGCTGTTATCATGGGTCTAAATCTTCTTGAGGTGATGACATATTTTTATTGATGTTTGATTTATGTGCATCACAAGTTTTAGGGTTCTTACTTGATGGATTTTTCAGTGTTTCGGAGATGGCTTTTGAATGGTTCAGATGGAGATAGACTTTGTTTTATTTGAATGTCTATAATCTAAATATCCCTACTGTTTATGGGCTCATTTTGTGGGTCATTGTGCAGATTATTGAATTACAGCTACCTTCCTTTTTCAACAACTTTGATCCCCGTGCTGCTGCTGCTAATTTTCCATCAAGTAATTGGCCTTCTCAACTCTAAGCAATTTGTCAACTATTCATTATCAAGGTGACCTGTGTTCTCTGCATGTTCTTCAATGTTTTGAATAAGATGGAAGTATGACATTCTAGGTGTGCAAGCATATTTAGCTGGGCTTACTTTTGCACTAGCAGCCTCACCTTGCAGTACACCTGTGCTGGCCACTTTACTGGGATATGTGGCTGCATCTAAGGTATTCTAAAACTACCGAGTTCTCTGAGTCCTATTGAGCTTAAGTTCTGTTTTAAGATTGCAGATCAGACGTATGCATAAATATACTACTTTGAACTTGCTGGACATAAAATATAATTTTTTTCCTTTTTGTTGGAAGAACTAATCTTGTGCTGTTTGGATTAGTTACTGCAGTTATTTTGTTTCATGTAAACTTCATCATTGTCTGAAACTCGTAAAAGATCAGTCACATTGGGAGAGTTTTTTTTTTCCCGAAATATTTTAATCACTAACACACCTAGAGGAAAGAAAGTTCTATGCTCAGTGCAAATTCTATTTGATGGTTTGGAAAGTTGAAGGATTTGTAGTGATGACTGAGTGGATGTTCACACTAAAATGCTACATGGAAAGGTTAAGAAAATGAAAAGAAAGGATTAGTCATATTCAGAGTAATGCTTGGTGCATTGTATCCCAAATTCATTTAGTTTGCTTTGCATATTTATCAATAACAGGACCCAGTCGTAGGAGGCAGCTTACTCTTAACATACACAACTGGCTATGTTGCTCCTCTACTTCTTGCAGCTTCTTTCGCTGGAGCATTGCAGGTACCTTCTTTACTGCCTGTGCCTAAATGTATAATTATTGTAACTTCTGTAACTAGTGGTGATAGTAATAACCTAGCACAGGTATTACTTGGTTATTGGAGTTGGATTCATTTGTCATCTTATGTTTCATTTTTCATTTTCATTTTTAGAAAACCTAACCTCTAACCATATCTGCAGAGCTTGTTGTCATTCCGGAAGTTCTCTGCATGGATCAATCCAATGAGGTATTATTAGAGAATCTCTAATGCTTTGAATTTGATGACAGGCAAACTACTGCTACCCACTTCGCAATCCATTAACCGTTTTGATGGTATACATGGCCATGTTGACTGGTCTACTGTCATATGAAACTCGCACCACCTTGTGGCCATTTTACTGAATTGCATATCTGTCATAAGCTGTATTTTCAGGTCTTAGGTTCCCTAGAGTCTGGTTTCTGATGCATTTTTTGAATGATTGGCAGTGGTGCACTTTTGCTAGGAGGTGGTGTGTACACTTTCTTGGATAGGCTCTTCCCACCCACGATGGTAATGTAGATTTACCTTCCTCAGGCCCTGTATAGACTCACTATAAAATGTACAGAAGAAGATCAATGAATATTATGCAAATGCGGAACTGCAAGTAGTCTTACAGTTTTTCGTTGACAGACGATCCATTTCGGGTCCTTGCTAGATAATAGAGTGATATGGGCATGTAATCTTTATTTTATAATGAAATCTATACAGAAAAACATGTATTAAATTAATTATATGTGGTTTTAGTAAAATACATGGATGTGTTGGTTGAACAAAGTCTTAAGAGGTCATTGAAAATAATATGTTAACATGTTTGGGATGGACATGACCACCGTGTTGAATCTATGTAATGACTTAAAAATACATTATGACTTAAAACCTTCAAGAAGAATGAGTGTTATTGAAAAGATAGGAATGTTTCTATATATAATATTTTCAGGAAAATACTATTTTGTTGATGTCGGATATCCCAATGAATACGAGTTTTTATGTCCTTATAAAGATGAAAGGTATCACTTACAAGATTTTTGGTATTGTGAACAACCAAGTAGTCAAGAATAAGTGTTTAATCGTGCACAATTATTACTACGTAACATGACAAAACATTCTTTTGTAATATGACATCAAAGGTGGAGAATTTTATAAAACATGTTTGTTTTTTCATACATAATGCATGTTGAAATTTTAGTTTCATATATGACATTACATGACTATATTAGAAGGAGATCGCAAAATAATGTTTTTACTGAATATGATATTATTTCCCATTTTATCCCGAATGATTTTTTATCAAATTCATGCAGATAACCAAGGATTGCAGATGTCTTCACGTACGGATTTTGTACAGTGATGAAATTACAAATAATTTAATGAGACAATAGCAAATAAATCATTCATGTGCAAGGATTATTAATGTTCATATGTAATAATAATATGTATGTATGTATGTATTTTGTATTTGTATCATTTTAAGTAATTTTACAACCAGACCTCAATATTAAAAACATATTAACCAAACACATGAAGCAACCAAAATACCAAAACACACTGAATAATTAAGTTCACAAATCACAACCAAGTGGTTATAAGAAATATTGAAGTGGGACTAAGAAAGTCAATTAGTTTTTCTCTTACAGGAGATAAAGTCAATTAGTCATGGCTGCAAGGAGATTGCTTCTGCAGTAAGAAGTCATACTACTTTATTTCTGTTTTGCCAACTTATTGTTTTTATTCCAACGAAGGCGAAATATATTTATCAAGAAATTAGACTGTAAATTTGGGATTTTTTTAATTGTTTTTATTAATTTAGAAGGAATAGCACCCCGATTTTAAGGCGTAAACATTTATTTGGTTTGGATGTTAGAAATAAGGTTCAGAGGGGAAATCAATATATATCATTTTTCAATGACTATAATTTATGTATATTAAAAATTAAAAACCTATTTTATGATATTTTTAAATAAAAAATTATTTAAAAAATACATTCTACTATGTTACTATTGCCTTCCAAACAGCATTTCAAGAAAATCTAAAATTGTATGTTTAAAATTATTTTTTATGTTTTTGTATTGTTTTGATTGTGAAAATAATTTTAAAAAGTAAAAAATATTATCTTTATATATATATATATATATATATATAATTTTTTTTATAAAATAATGACAAAAACAAATAGTCTTGTATCAGGTAGAGGTTCTATCGTAGCCCACTTCATGTCTAATTTTGGGTGGAAAATCCAGTAACTACATGCAAGCCGATAATTGGCAACCGACTTGGATGATTGGTGAAGATATTAAAATCCTGGACTTTTAGTAACCAGCAAGACACTACAGAAAACATCATCCTTCCAATCATTGTTCCATAATCTTCTCATTTATTTTCACATTTCTTTCAAGCAACTACATCACGAAGTCAACTTCTATATATAAACCACATTTCAAATTCTAAAAAAAAATTATTGTTTTAAATTAATTTTTATAGTATTTTTAGATCAGTTTGATATGATGATGTTAATTTTTTTTTAAATATATTTTTTTTATGTATTTCTAAGCGAAAATTACTTTGAAAAGCAATTACTACTATCACCATCCCAAATACCCCTTATAAAATTAAAGCAATTTTATAATTGAATTCAGTTCATGCTTGAAATAAAAATAACTAATAAGAAAAAGATAGAATTACATGGTTCTAGATGCTTTTTATTTATAAACATCAAAATCCAGAATTATCTCACTTTCACTTACTATCCTTTTATCATTTTCAAAATTAGCTGAAAATAAGAATAGTAAACAATATAAACATGATAATTTTATTAATATTTCAGGATTTTATATGTTTTTAAAACACAAAAACAAACCTTCTATAAGTTTCGACTACCAGTAACTCAAAATCACCGGACGTGATGTAATAATAAAAAATTTAAGATTTATACAATAAATTTCAAATTTAAATTAAGATGGGTATATTTTATAAAATCTTAAAACACGTTTTTCGAGGAGGGGATGGGCTGAGCTTGATTGAATCCACGTCTTTCCCAGTTTCACAGCATGCTGCTCGCCTAGACCCTCTTAATAACAGGCTCAATCTTATTAAGAATGTACTTTGAAATGATTGATTCCACTGAACGATCACGTTTTGATGGTCATAGATAGACGATGATATCAATTAAGATTGTATTTTGTTGGGATAATCTTGTTGATTTGAAAACCCTAGACATTCATGTATAGATCAGTCAGAGCTCGCAGCAAGGAGAGCTGCTGAGAATGCAAGGCCAGAACCATGTGGAAGCTCAGAAGAGACGACTATGGCGGCAGATTTAAATCCGAGATGGGTCTCCACCTCATGCTTAAGAATTGTCAATGCCAAATTGAATGTATAAACTCCATTTGATCGAGGTTTTTTATTTTATTTTTATCTGGGTTTGGATTAAGGGGTGGTGGCTAGTTTTTATTTTTATTTTTAATGATAAAATTGTAATATTTAATATAGTAGCTTATAGTTTTAATTGAGATATAAATTAATGTTCCTGTAAATAAAATTGAATTTTTTTGTTGATTTCCCTGAAGTGTCATCGATTTATAAGCTCCATAAATGTAAAAAAAAGACCATAATTATAGAAAGCTAAAAGAAATATTTCCTATTAAAAAAATTGTATTATTATTCTAAAATTAGTATAGTTATTATTTTTTATAGTATTTCCACACGAGTGGTGATTTTCTTTCTTCTAAATATTGATTTGTAAAATATCTAAATATAATTGAAATAATCAATTGATATATAAAAAAAAAACTAATATTGAAGATTTTCAAAAGAATGGAAGTATATAATTTCAAGACACGATAGAGCACTTTAAGCCCAAATAAGAGGCTTTGTGGCCAGCTAAACAGTCTTGTGAAAGAAAGGCAATCACCTGAGCAGCCCACATAGACAAATCCAAGCCCATAATAGGTTAGTCAATGGCCCACATTACCCCAATTATCGCTTGCCTATCCTGGACCTCGTCTTTGAAAACAAGCTAATACCCTTTTTGTCCCCGGAGCTTTGCTTTAAAGCAAATTAAAAAATATTTAATATTTTTTTAAAAAACAAAATCAAACTGTTTAACTTTTAAGAAAGGAAATTGATTTTATGAGAATAGGTTTAAAATCATACTAGCTTTTACTTCAAAATAAAATATGAGAACATCAATTTAGATAAAAAAGATTACTTATTTTATTAAAAAAAACAAAAAATAACATTTATAAAAAAATTAAATCGTACAGTTTACCTTAAATACTAATGTTGTCTACTTATATTTTTTATGCTAGTTTTTAAAAGAATATCACATGACATTTTGATTCTTATTTTTTTTCTTTCTTATATTACCCATGACTTTTAATTTTAATGGTGTATTTATTTAATGTCATTTTTCTAAAAGAATATCTGTTTGTTTCTCTCGTAAAATATTTTCTAAGGAAATTAGTCAATATAAATATTTTACAGTCAATATTTAAACATAGCTCATTTGCTGAAAAATATTTCAAAACTCATAAAATTTTATAAAATATTAATTCACATACAATATCTTTCAATTATTTAAACCATCACATTTATCCCAGTACCACAATCACACCCACCACCTCCTACTCCTTCACCGTCATAATCTTTAACCACCACCACCACCACAATCACAATCTCCTTCATCATTTTTTATTTGTAATATGATTGTTCGATCAGTTAACGTGCATCTTACTAATCTTATAATTCTTGAAGTGAACGACTAGTTATCAAACTTTAATATCTCTGAGTATTGTAAAACTCAAACCGATAACCTCAAAAAAACAAACCTGAAATTAGAACACTGTGCTGCCACTTTCAGGATCCATCATCCTCCATCATCCTCCATCATCAATGTCGTGTGTGTCTTTACTAGTATAATCTTACCATCATCTTCTTTTCCGCGACCATCTTTACTATTATTATTATTGAAAAATGCATATATTTTTTAATATAAAAATAGGCTAACTAATATAAAAAGATAGGCTATCCCCCACACGCGCGCGCACGTATGTACTGCCAAGGAGTTTCCGTGAGATTTTGAAAGAGTGTCTTTATTCAGAAAAAAAAGTTGATATTAGAAAATCTTATCTTAACAGATGTAAACACAATCGCCAATTGTTGGCGCAGTGTGGACGTCATTAGCTAACATAGGTTGAATATAAACACATTGAAACTTAAAATTCCCATTTTCAAGAACACACAGTTGCATTGATCATATCTTAAATTGGCAATCATAATGGACCAAGTCAGGGAATTTTCAAGGCATTGTGATTGCAGTAGTTTTTCAAAGTGTTTTTTGTGCCGAAATACATCAAAATGATGCTTTTTTAATTTTTAAAAATCATTTTTGACATCAGCACATCAAAATAATCTAAAAACACCAAACCACTGGTTTTTAAAATGAAAAAAAAATCAAATTTTTTCCCAAACTCCGGTTACAACGCACTCTTAAACAGGGTCTGGAAGGGACGATCATGATGGAGTAGCTCCATTCATCTTATTATATGAAAAAGCATTTAATTTAATAATTACAACACTCCCTTCCAGCCCTTTTCCAAACATCTTCCGCGTGTTGAAATAAAAGTTGAAGGAAATATGAAGTTTTTTCTGGTTGAAAAATTCAAAATGAAGCAGCCAAGAGAATTAGCTGTCATATTTGGACCGAACATTTCGAAGTAGAAATAGGGGCCAAAGAAAAGCGAACCTCCACCATGGTGCGTGATGCCACCACTATTTAAGGAGCTAATTGTGTCTCGTCCCCCAGTCAAACTTCATTTCGGCATCACCCTCGTCAACTCCCTCTATCTACATCACCCTCATCAACTCCTTATCCACCCCATCATTTCTATTGCAAGTATAGATTCTTGCAGCACTTGGCTCTGAGTTTCATAAATATCATGGACAGACAGCAGCAATTTCTCCTCTACATCTTCTCCTGCTTCTCCTTCCTTTTGCTTCTCTCAGGTACGTATGTGGATATTGCTTATCGTTTTTGAATCATTCTAGTTTCTTGGAAGTTTTTTAAGGAAAGATGATCTTGGGTTTGGTTTTTCTCTACAAAACTGTCTCTATATTTGTCCCGTGAACTCATTCATGTAATATATTGCAGAGAACACAAGCGTGTACGGGTCATCTCACCACCACCACCACCACCATCACCGACACCGTCATCTCTTCGATTTTAGACCAAGCAAGCTCTTTGTTTTTCGGAGACTCGTATGCCGACACGGGCAATAACAGGAACTCTTTGGCAAGTTCATGGAAAGTTCCCTATGGAATCACATTTCCAGGCAAGCCTGCCGGTCGTTTCTCAGATGGCCGGGTCCTGACCGATTTCCTCGGTAAGTGGTGTTTCTGGATTCCTCTGTGAAATGATGTGCTTTCACCTTTAGCTTTACTTTCTTAGGTGTCTTCCCGTAATCGGCTTGGCTTTGCTTTTAGTCTTGTGTTTGTATAATTATATTTTTAATGGTGGGGTTTGCCCCACTATATTGTCCTCCATCACTACTGTCTCTGCTACCCCCTTTGTTTTTTTTTAGCTGTAAAAACAAGAATCACTAGTTTCAGTACTTGCAAAAGGTTCTGCCATCTTCCATTTTCTCAGCTCCCATCATCCATCTTTACCCCACCACTACCGTCTAATTTGTTTCTTTGTTTTGATTTTTTATTTATTTAAACTGATATTTACGTTGCTGCAATTATTAATATTTGTTGTGACCCATATGACAAGATTGTACACTTCAGCACTCTTTCAAGGTCACAAGAATTTTTTGCGATTTAAGAAATAAACCACTCTTTCAAGGTTACAAAGATTTTTTTGCGATTTTTTGCGATTTAAGAAATAAACCACTCTTTCAAGGTTACCAAGATTTTTTGCGATTTAAGAAATAGGTTTAGCTACAAACTTAGTCCTTGTATTTTAACAAAACGAATTGATTAGTCCCTGGTTTTAGAATCCATCTGTTTAATCCCTTTGCTTTTCAAATCCAACTACTACATTGTTGTTCTTCCGTCAATTCCATGTTTTCTTTCCTTTCATGTTTCTTATTTGAGAAAAAGGAAAAGATAATTTTATATATATATATACACACACATGAGAGAGAGAGAGAGACCCACCCAACCCATCGGTGGGGGCTAATCACTGGTGGAAACAACATGGTGGCTTTCATAAAGTAACCACACCATATCATCAATTCAAAAGTGGTGATGGGTATTCCATCAACTTTATTTCTGATGCTCTCTCGGGGAAGCAATTTTATTACTCACACCTTCCTTTTCTGTTGTTTTTCTTCTTCTTCCTTTTCCTTACACGCTTGTATTATATATTATCGTATAAATCACGCAATGCTTAACTATTTAAACACTTTATGACTTTATATGTGGCATTTCGATAATATTTATATATATATTTGCAGCCAAGTCTATCGGAATCAAGTCTCCGATCCCATACAGATGGAGAAAAGTCGTGGGGATCGAGCACTGGAAAAACGGAATGAATTTCGCGTATGGAGGCACCGGGGTGTTCTCTACCTTGGTTCCAGAGCCAAACATGACCACACAGATTGATTTTTTCCAAGATATCATCCATGAAAAGTTCTACTCTGGATCAGACTTACATTCCTCCGTGGCCCTTGTGTCCGTCGCTGGTAATGACTACTCAAATTATATTGCCACAAACGGCACAGCACAGGTAATTAACATTCGATCATTAAACATAAATGGAAATTTTATTTCTTTTGCCTCTCTATCTATCTAGAAATGCGAAGCTTAATTAATTTCTTGTCACTATGGTAGGGTTGGCAGCCTTTCATTACAAAAGTAGTGAATCAACTAGTTATGAACATGAAACGCATCCATGGCATGGGAGTGAAGAAAGTGGTTGTCACCGCCCTCCAACCTCTGGGTTGTCTTCCCCGCAGTACCTTCACGTCCTCATTCCAGCAATGTAATGGAACTGAAAACGAGCTTGTCAGTTTCCACAACCTCTTGCTGCAACAAGCAGTGATAAAGCTGAATAATGACACGAAAAAGGATTCTACGTTTGCCATTCTTGATCTCTACGACGCATTCATGGCTGTTTTCAAAAACAAAGGAGAAAATCCAGGTTTGTTTCAGCTATCACATCATCAAACCTGCTTAAGCGTCGTCTAGATGGGCTTGCTGTATCATGTTAGCTCAATTTAAGATATATTTTTTCTTCTTCTATCGCCTTGCTCAGGAAGTTCGAAGTTCGAGAACCCGTTGAAGCCATGCTGCGCTGGTATATCCACTGAATATAGCTGTGGAAGTGTAGACGCGAATGGAACGAAAAAGTATGCAGTTTGCGATGATCCTGAAGCTGCATTTTTCTGGGACACGGTGCACCCAACGCAGGAGGGATGGCGAGCTGTGTATTCAGCTTTGCTCCAAGAACTGTGATTATAGATGTGAAAAAAAGCTTTTTATCCTGTCATGCAATCCAAGATTATGATCTTTCTTTCTACTTCACTTTTATTTTTGTTTCTCATCTTTCAAGAATTAGTGGGTTGCTCTGATAATTATTTTCTATGGTTATCATGATTTTTTTTTTTTCGAGATGAACAGATTCAAGAAAAGTTTCAAATTTATCAATCAGTAAGATCCATGCGTGCCATGATAGATGCTCGGCACTTTTAACCAAACAAATCACCTTAAAGGCTTAATCTCTAAACACAAACTGTGACTTCATCTAACATTTAATGCTTGTATCTTTACTGAGCCCAGCAAATCTAGAAGATCACATTAAAAATAACTGCCGCGCAAAGGATCATGTGATAAATTTTTATAGTTGACATTCTAGACCAGACTTTATAATAAAATCAACAAATTTCCCATGGCCAAATAAATTTTGAACTCGTTAGACTTTTAGCCCGAAAAAGGAGCAGCCATAAACCATGAGCTATCCTCGCAACTTGAAATGCTACTATTTTTAAACTTGGAAAGTCATGTTCTTCATTGATATATTAAAAAGCTGCAACTTCAAAATGACTATCATGTTAGTGTATCAATTACGGAATATATATATATACACTAACATTATAGTGTATATATTCTGCAATTGATACACTAACATGATAGTCATTTTTAAGTTGCAGCTTATATATATATATCAGCTTAAAATTAACTATCATGTTAGTGTATTAATTACGCAATATATCAATTTAAAATTGACTATCATGTTCATATTAGTGTATTAATTACGGAATATATCAATTTAAAATTGACTATCATGTTACACTAACATGATAGTCAATTTTAAGTTATATATATATATATATATATATATATATATATATATATATATATATATATATATATATATATATATATATATATCAACTTAAAAATGACTATCATGTTAGTGTATTAATTATAGAATATATATCAACTTAAAAATGACTATCATGTTAGTGTATTAATTACGGAATATATGTCACCTTAAAAATTGACTATCATGTTAGTGTATTAATTACGGAATATATATCAATTTAAAATTGACTATCATGTTCATGTTAGTGTATTAATTACAGAATATATCAATTTAAAATTGACTATCATGTTCATGTTAGTGTATTAATTACGGAATATATCAATTTAAAATTGACTATCATGTTACACTAACATGATGGTCAATTTTAAGTTGTGTATATATATATATATATATATATATATATATATATATATATATATCACTTAAAAGTGATTATCATGTTAGTGTATTAATTACAGAATATATCAATTTAAAATTGATTATCATGTTCATGTTAGTGTATTAATTACGGAATATATCAACTTAAAATTGACCATCATGTTACACCAACATGATGGTCAATTTTAAGTTGCATATATATATATATATATATATATATATATATATACCAGTGCTTAATATTGGTATATAATAATCTATCCGAACAAAAGAGTAGATAGAAGTGCCTCCTTTATAGAAATTACGAGCGAATTTGCTCGCACGTTGCATTGGTTTTTTATTATGTAGAAAACTGATTGATTTTATACGTGTTGTAATTGATTATTTTAATATTTAATTAGTAAAATTATAATTGGTAGAATTTGTTAGAAACATGGATTTTTTCCTGCCTAAAAGTCATTGAATGTTGCTACTCTTAAAATTATTTTGATAATTATTTAATCGGTAGATTATACAATTGGAATCAAAGAAATTATGTTAAAATGAGTCACGTGCTCCATGTAACATACTGATTGATTGTTGTGAATGTTTTATTTGTTTCATAAATTTTCTAATTAGCAAATAGTAAAATTACAATCGTTGAATTGTAGCACATATGAGTGATTTGTTTTATACGGCAAACAATTTGATTGATGATTTTGTTTTAACTACTTTGGTAATAATTTACTTGGTAGATAGTAAAACCGCAATTGATGAAATTGACTAAAGATATATTATTTGTTGTCTGCAACATATTAATTGTTTGTTGTGCATGTTTTAACTATTTACCACATAATTTATCTGATAGATAACAAAAATACAACTACTAAAATTTATCAAAAAATATTTTTTTTTCAGATTTTTTTCTTCATATTATTATATCAAAAACATTAGAACACTGAAATTAAATTAATGTGAAATTTTTAAACAAAAATCAGTTCAATTTTTATTTTAAGATGTTAATATGAAAAAAAAATCACAATATATAATTAGCCTCTCCTATTTTTTTAGAGAAAAGTCCCAAAAAATAATATATATAAAAATTTACTACCATTAACAAATTGTTACATGTTAAAAAATTTGGTGCCGACTGTGGCGTAATGCAAGAAATTTTTTATTTTATTATTGTAGATAATTTGGCACAATTTTTCTACATGTCTTGTCTATGTGTGGTTTTGATTTTTTTTCTTCGTGATATGAGATATAAAATATCATACATAAAAAAGACATGGAAGTTATTTTTCACAAAAATAACATTGACCAATATTTTTTTGTCAAAATTATTATAGTTGTCATTATAAATATTATTATACATAATTAATATTCTAATTACTATTGGTTATACTATCGATGACACCGTACTTATTGTTTGAAAAAGAAATTATTATTTTTTATTTTTTATGATTTATTCCATATATTTTTATATTAAACATATTTTAGAATACTTATAGTAAATCATTATTTTTGAAAATAATAAATAGGTCATAATATTTAAGTTGATAATATTAAATAAATATAAATATATAATTAGTCTCACATATTTATAAGAAAAAATATAACAAATAATCATTATTATTATTTTGAATGCCTTATCTATAATAATTAGAAAATTTAACACCTAACAATATTAACCAAAAACAGTTAAAAAACTCAATAAATGACAAAACAAAAATAAAGTATTCAAATCGTTGATAACTCATTGACCGAGTTTTGAAATGGCAGATCATTTAAATCAGGCAGCCCCAAAACAACAAGTAACTCATTGACCGATTTGTTATCTTAGTGGGTTTTTTTTTCCATTTATTTTGTCTAAGTGTTGTTTAATATATTTTTAATTTAAAGTGATTTTGATATAAAAAGAAATTACCTTTTTTTTTAAAAAAAAAAAAAATTATTCTTCATATTATTATATTAAAAGTATTTTAGAACACTAAGAATAAATTCATTTGTGATTTTTTCCAAAAATCTCAGTTTATATATATATATATATATATCAAAAGTGTTAACATTGAATAAATATCAAAATATCATTTGAAAAGAAATTAAAATAATTGTTGACATTATTTTAAACGCCTTATCCATGATAAAATTAATGTATAGAAAAATTAAATAATCAAAATTTTGATAGGTTGATTATTTTGCTCAGATGTATATCATCATAAAAAAATCTAGGATTATTAATGTTTTTTTACATGTTGAAAACTTTAGTGTTGACTGCGGTGAAGCACAGGGCAAGTAACTTGTATATTTTATTATTATAAATAGTTTAGCTTCTTTTTTTATGTGATATTAAATCTAAAATATTATACATAAAAAAACCACAAAAGTTAATTTTGAATAAAAAACGACGACTATTTTCTGATTATTATTGTCAGTATTATCGTTGTCACCATCATTATTATTATAATCGTTGTTATTATTATGATGATAATCATTACGATAACCAACATCATTATTTTTATTAATATCATTGAAATTTTAATTAGTATTATTATCATTATTATAATTATTTTTGTCATTATTGATAATTTTTATATTACAGTATGAGTTATTGTTATTATTATCATCAAATTCATAAAACATCATAAGCACTATAACTATTATAATAAATTATAATTATTATTACCATTATGATTAATAATGTCATTATTATTATCATGATTATAATATCTTAAAAATATTATTATCATTACTGTTGAAACAATAAAAAAATATTAAATTATTTAAATGAATAAAGAAACTCAAAAATTTTAACAAAAGAGCAAGCAAAAAAAAAATATTATTATTATTGTGTCAATAATGAAAAGACAAAATTATCTCGAAGAATAAAAAAATTTAATTTTTTTAATAAAAAACAATAAAATAAAAATTATTAACTAAAAAAAATAAAGATTATTAGCTTAAAATAAATATCTCCCAACTTTCATGTCTTGAGTAATTGATGCAGATTCCATCGTGGCCGCAACCAGTTCACAAAATCCATTTTTTTCAAAGAGAATGAATTAGCTGAAGAAATACTCCTACAATTCACATGGTTCAAGCTTAAAGTCATGAAAATCATTCACAATCGTAAAGAAAGTTGTCCGACCCAAGAGATCCAGATTTATTTTCCTCAAGTCCGACACCCTCCTCGTCGTCTATCATCGGAAGACAAAGAGCCATGGAAGTCAAAGTCCATGAAAATCGATTGATTTTCTGACTTGAAACCATACGCAAACAGAATACCACATCTATCAAAATCGACACAATGACTCGAGTTAATAATTTCTTTCCCTTTAATGGTTCTAAATTAATACCCAGTAGCAGCCTTTGGATTGTGAGTGTAGTGGAGAACTTAAGGTTTAGTGGGATTTGTTAACGATGCTCATCGGAAGAGGAGAGAGGGATAACTAATGAGAATTGGAGACTGCACAATTGGAGTTGCCATCTAGTGATCTCCTGGTGGATTATTTAAGCTTCTGGATTCAATTTCTCTGGTCAGAATTCTTTCCAGATGAGAGAGAATTGGAATATATTGAAGAGTTGAATCCATTTTTACCAGATCGACAATTTCTCTCTCAATTATTATCGGCATGTTGTTTGCTTATAAAAAAAAGTGGGGGGAGAGACAGACATGCAAAGCGGAGAAAAAAAAGAGCAAAGGAAGACAGAATTAAATGAAACAAATGTTTGAATCCACAGTAAAAAGTAGTCTTGGTAAACAGTATTAAGTCAACAGTTGCAATTGACGCAGGCTGCATGTCGAAGCAACATATAAAACATCCAGTCCACAATAGCAATGGGTGTGGGTGAACAGTGGATGAACAGTGAAATAACGTTCTAATTTAGCTTTCTTAGTAATAGTAATGATCTCTAAGCATGGCTACCAACACGTTTTGGAGCAAAAAGAAAACACCAGCATTACAAGGACAACAAATTCAACCAAGATGGCTTACCGTTGTTCAGTTTGAGGCAAAGGGGGGAAATGACAATCAATATAAGCCCATCTTTATTATTCTGAATACATCTACTCGTACAAATAAAAATAATGGAACTGCCTCTACAGAACAATAATAGTTTACAATCGCAAATCCAGGAGGGAAAAACAAAACCTTTCAAGTGCTATTTTCTTGCAATGCAACTATTTTTTTAGTATTTGTATGATGTAGCCAACTGATGGCACTCAATGCTTTGAGAACATGCCTTGCATTAGAGAGGAGAAGTCATAATCCTTTCCCGTTGCTGTTGAAGTACCATCGGATGAAACCGAGGATGACGATTGAGTTTTTCCGACTCCATTGGTTGTCCCGGCATTAGCAGCAGGGGCAACTTGCCCCGTGTTATGAAGGCTGCAAGCACCAAGTGTTAGGAATATGAGTACAAAAAATAACAGACACGAGAAAAGATTTTAAGATTGGAAAAGAGAAGCATCAATGGATATGAATTCAAAGTGTACTTGTAAAAGCTTTCAGATCCCAGCATTTCTAATCATTCTTTTTTAGGATGGCAACATCATTTTACTGGCATAGAAAATACAGTAACAGTCCTAGGATTTAACACACTATGCAGCTATGACTCCGAGAAGTAACAAAAGGGGGGTGAAGAAATGTAGCCACAAGATTATGCTATAGCTTTCTCACCTTTATCTTCTTCACTCCCCAACATTACGTGAATTTCTTCATTGAATGTTATAATCAAAACAACTGTGTAATTATCATTTTTATACCTCATGCAATGGAAGACTGAGGATCAAACTCAAGTAGGAAGATAAAGACATGCACAAAGAAAAGTGGGGAGGGAAGATAGCATGCAGAGAGGAAGACGGGAAAAGTTGGCATTTGACTTTTCAATTCTGTCTACTTGAAGACCACAAATTCAAAACCAAGCCTAGTTTTACCAATTGAGGAATTATTGTTGGACTTCTGCCAAAACAGAAATGCACATAACAAGATATGCATGTTAAAAATATTCTCTGGCAGTCTAACACTATCTGAAACTTGACTCAACGCAAACAAGCTGATCTAACAAATTAACCAGTTCAGCTGACGAGGGGGCCTCCCCCAAACCCCACACAAACATCAATAAAAAAGAAAGAAATATAGGGGAAAGGAAAAAGGTTATAAAATTCATGGTTTCAGCTTCAACAGAGTTCAAAGCACAATCACAGGTTATATATATATATTCATCAACACCAAAGTCGACTGGAAAATGTTTTTTACCTAGATGTTGGATTTGGTGCAGAGCTTCCCCCAGGATGTGTCAGTCCTATGTTAGCCGTCTAACCCAATAAGAAAAAAAAATTCAACATCAACATCAGAAAACTACTGGATTAAGCTAATTAAGTATTGGCAAAAATGAATGCAATCCATTCCATTATATGAACCTGCATAAGTTTCTGGAAGTCACCCTGCACAGCTTCTGGCGTCATCAAACCAGGGATTTGGTATCCAATATTTGGCCAATCTTGTGCCATTATGCTAATACCATTTGGCCCTTGCTGTTGAATACTGCCTGAAAGTTTTTGGTCCCCACTAGCAGATTTTGCTGCAGTGGCCATGAGAAGTTGCTGTTGCTGCGCAAGTATAGCAAGTTGCTGTTGATTCATTGCTTTTGGGTCCCCGCCAGTAGATTTTGCTGCAGCAGCCATAAGAAGTTGCTGTTGCTGTGCCAGCATAGCAAGTTGCTGTTGGTTTATTGCTTTTGGGTTCCCACCAGCAGAATTTGCTGCTGCAGCCATAAGAAGTTGCTGCTGTGCCAGCATCGCAAGTTGTTGTTGATGCATAGCAAACGGCGATACCATATTGGACTATAAAATTTTGCAAACAAAATCATCAGATAATATTTCAATTCCACATTAATTCCATAGTTGAAATCCAGTGCAAACTCAAACTAAGTTGGTTTTTTATGGAGGTGATAGATGTGATCAAGAAATTGGAACATCCAGTTAGAATCTAATAAATCATCAAACAAAGTTTCAAGGAAAAGTTCAAAAGATGTGAAAATGATGCCAAAGCATATACCTTCTCAAAAAGGCTCATTATATCATTCTTTACATCTTTCTGGGGTTTCTCCAAGACTGAAGGGGTTGCTAAAGAAGATGAATCTTTAAATAAATCCTCAATTCCAGAGACGTGCTGGGTATCATTTTCTACTGCTTTAGTTGGACCATTATTTCCAGTTGTTGATACTTCTTCAGCAACTGCTGCAGCTGCAAATTTAGGAAGAGTCCACATTGTTAACAAGAATCACCATACATGTGTGTCTGAGAGAGAGAAAACAGCAAATTACACATAAAAGGTCATAGAATGTAATGATTGTCCAAAGAGATAAAACATACATTGAAAACCTGCCCAACTGTTATCATCATTAGCAGCTGCCTCTGAGCCATTTTCAGTAGGGCCATCCATGGAGAGCAAGTCAAAAAGGTCAGTAGCAAAAATCAACTTTGGGTGGAGAGACAGCTGGAGCAGCATCTGCAACCTTCTTTGCAGCTTCAGTAGCCACCACCACTGGTTCAGCTTTTTCAACAATCTGTTGAGGCTTTGCAGGAGCAGGGACCTGTTTATGAAAAAATATCTCATGCTCAAATAATTATGCATCTATGAACTTTATGGGTGGGAATGAAAAAAAGAAACAGTGATAGGATGAGAGATGAGTACAAAGTGAGGAAACAATGAGAATCATGCATTTAACCCCTCAAACCAGTAGTCATTACATAAGAGACAGGAAACTAGATCAAAATGATTTAGATATGGCATAATTTGATTTTATATAAACATAGGGTTATTCTGATTAATTATGTTTTTGGAGATAGATTGTATCTTATCAAAACCTTCATAACAAAAATTTTTACACCCTTGAGCATCCACATCCATGCTCTAATTGAACTCCCTAGCTATAATAGCTAGCAAATGTATGTTTTACTCATAGCTTTGTTGCTGTCATTCTTCTCACTGTCTGCTGCAACTTCTAGTCACCCTTTAAAAATAGGAAATTTGCATGGTTAATTTTTGTTATTTGCTTTGGATTACCAAATCAACATATCTCCAGCTTCGACAAGGCAGAAGGTGCATTAGCTAAAAGGGTTTGTGCCTTCTTTCATGCTTGTCTGTTTTGAAACCTAAATTTGGTTTCTTTATGGAATTTATCATCTGGGTTTGTGATGTCAGATGTAGTTAGCAATCCTAGTTGATTACATTTGATTAGATCCCATTTTGCACATCAATCTATATAGTGTATGAAGCACAACCAGTAATTGAATTAAACAGTAATTGGACAGTCGATGTGTTAAGACTGGTTTGTTAATTTTTTTTTCAGGGACATGGTTTCCACATGAGATTTTTTATTTCTGATGTTGGGATTTTTTATTTATTTTTGTTGTCAGGTTTTGAGTTAATTTTCATTTTCTGTATGTTGAATTTTTTTGGTTGTGAATGATGACGAGGATGAAGATGATGTCTCCGATTCTAAACAAGCAAGACACAAAATCTGAGTCCTTTGCAGAATTACCCAGGCCTCAGTCTGTTCTTCTATGGATTGTTTTTTATAATAAAGAGGCAAAAAGACAGAAAAGATGGTATATATTTTTCTTTGATTCATCTGGATTCCATAGGCAAAAAAGTTCAATGGCCCAGTATGCTGCAGATATGCTTTAAATGAAGGGATAATTTGTAATGGATAGCAAAAATCTCTTTGAATTTTACTTAGAGCAACAATGACATAATTTCTTTACAGTATTGCAACTTTCTTCGAGCATTGCCTTTGTTGCATGGTCTAGCAACGTTAAATGAATGAGATCAATAATCAAGTTTCAGCAGTCAGTGGCATTTTTGAGGGTGTGATATTCCTAGCTGTCATTGCATAGGAGTTCTATGCAAGATTACCTGGGCTCATTTAACATTTTCCTATTTTCTATGCCACTGAGGCGACTCCTTTTTCTTTAGCTGTATGTGAAATCATAAGAGTTTCTGAAGATATTTCATTACATCTTTTTTCTCTTCTTCTCCGGTCAGATTGTCTTTTCTAATTTTGCAGAGATGAAGATTAAAAAGTTGATGCAATATTTCATTTTTGCATATGAACAAATTGTGCTTATCATACCTCTCCATTTTTCCTCACAGCTATCCTTGTCATACACCTATTGGAGATGCTAGGGTGATGCTATACAGCTTGATTTAAATATTGTCAATTGCCTTGTGGCATATGTGATCCTTAAACCTTTCATGCATGCTAAGGTGACATCCTGTATAACCAGAAGTACAACCTTGATCAAGTTGCATTTGCTTCTGAAGAAATTAACTGTACGTTCCAAAAAACATCAATATAGTTTTACAAATGCTCATGTTTGGAGCAACTAGTAAAAGGGCCCTATAAAGCATCTATTACTCAGACAAATTATCAATTATAATCAGATTTTCTTGTGGAAAAAATAGCAGACAGTTAAAGCATACATGCAATGAATATGGCATCCCTGTGAGTACTTGTTTGCACGTTGTCTTTGAAGAATCATCTTACACCATATAGATTTATGGTTGCATTGGGATTTTAGTCGTGAGTACTTTGTGTTCAGAAAAGAAAAAAGTTGCAGTTCATTGTCAAGGAATTTTAGTTGTGGTACAGATAAAAAAGAAAAAAAACAAGGTCCAGTTCTTTCCAAATGCTGTGTTCCCAAATGCATTTAAACAGGTAGATTAAGACAATGAAGATGCTCGCTAAATTTGATGGTTCTTATGAATTTCCATATTATTCTAGAATCAGATCAACTTGTTTTGGTCATTCATTAATTAAAGAAAATAACTGTTTGATGTGTTTGATGGTCAGTTTCAATACATTGGGAGCTCATATTTTTCTCCATAGTAAAATAAATGTATGATTGATGGTCAGCAACTCCTGCAACTTATTCTCCATGTACTCAAAGTTCAATCAACTTAAATGAAGATGATATTGTACTTGGTGACAATGACTGGAGAGACTGATAAGTAGAAAGGCGGCAAAGAAGCAAGTTAAAAAGAGACAAGGGTAGCACATTTCTCATGTTGGATCAATCTTAGAGGATTACTAAGAATATAAAATGAAATGGAACATAAGAAGATGAAATATTTTGAAAAATCATATACTGTAGAGAAAGAGAAAGTAAAGCAAAACATGACAGGGCAAGATTGTTATTATGCAAGAACTTTTATTGAAACAACAAGAAGGTGAAGAAACAATATTGTTGATAGATAAAACAAGCATGCCTCAACATTTGGTTGAATATTATGAGATTTGTCAAATGGAGATATTAGTAAAATGATGTAATACTGATTTTAATTAGTAGGGATTGTTTAAATTTTTTTTGTTTTTTAAGTGTGTGCATTTTCTTTTTATCATTTTTAATTTCTACTATATTAAAAGGATTAATTTTCAAAAGTGTCACTAAATAATTAGAATATTCATTAACATAATTTGAAAGCAATAAAAAACAAGAAATAACATACACTTGAATATTCATCTCATATATAATTTGAGTAACAAAAATTATAATAAAATATTCATGACTCTTTGTTTTAGAGAGCATGGATGTGATCACATTTTTTAGGGAGATGGCTAAAATGGATTTCTAAGCTATTTTATCTACAATCTATCTAAAAAATAAAGAACATGTATGTGGATGCTCTTAGGTCTTAGTATTTATTGAAGCTTTCTTTTCAAACATAAACAAAGGAAAGAAATGATCTGTGGTCCACTACATATTCTCTGACTAAAAGAAAATCCAAGTCGAACTCAAAAGGTAAAACTCAACATACCTGCTCAAATGCCCTAGGAGGAACAGGAAGACTTATTCTTGTAGCAGGAGCACTGTTTTTTGAACTTGATACTTGAAAATTCTTTCTTTCCTCGAACAAATTTTCAGAACTGCTGGTGTGTCCAAGCCCACTTCTTTCAGCAGGTCTCTGCCAATGCAGAGAAGACCTTTCATCCCTCACACTAGAAGGAGATTGTGGTTTTCCATCTTTAGAGACCCATCTCTTCTCTTCATACCTGAGAAAAAAAAATGCAATAATCAGGCACGCTGCAATCATATGGAGACACAGAGAATGACCACACAAAGCGGATTGAGAAAACTTGCTAACAATAGGGTTCTAACCATAGACATACTTTGCACGAATGAAATTCTCTATTCCAACTCTGTCATAGTTTCGGTGGTAGGTCTGCTTCCCAATAACTATTTGCTCTCTCATTCCCCATTGCTAAACAAAACAGCACAAAACAGGCTATTTATTAAAACCCCAAAAGTAAATGAAAATCAATCAGAATAAATCACAAGTTTGGAACAAGCCAGTAAGCTTACAGTGAATAAATGCAACCTGCTCTGGAAGCCATGTGTCAAGGGTTGCAGATCGAACCTGCAGAAGTGAACCAATCAAGAGTCAGAATATCCTCTTGGATAATTGCAGTTAGATGTCTGATAAACATCATTTCCAAGTGGAAAATTAATAATCAAATTCAAAAGGTGTAGACAACAGCAAGATATAACTTAATTTATCAGCCAACAGTAGGCCTGGTTACCATGAACATCAAAGAAGAAGAAAATGGACAGCGCATCATTAATTTCATAATAATAAATAACCATCATACCATTTTTCTTTCAATTTTCTGTTTCTGTAATCAAAAGATACAAAACTATTTCTTCATTCTCTTCATAGAAGACCTTGAAGGTCTCAATTAAATTCCTCCTTTATGCCCAATGTTTTTTTTCAAAAAAAATTATCTTAGTCTTCTGTTAAAGATGCTTAATTGGATTACAAAGCAGTTTGTCACCTTTGATATGTGTACCCCAAGACTTCTGTGGATCCCTGAACACTGCATGCATATAAAGATACCCAAATTTACACTTGCCCATCTTGGACCTCTGCAATGGAAACCGGTTAAACTCAGTAGCTCAAACAGATTGTAAAGCAACAAAAAAAAAAAAAAAATTAACAGAATCCACTTAAGAAGATCCATTACTTTGGAGTAATTTTGTGTGTTTATGTTGCTAATTATTTACTATTATGCTAATTATATCATATCTTCATATTCTTCTGTACATACTTGGCTTTGCAGTCAGCACATTCCCTGTTCTCAGGCAATTTCAGGAGTCCTTCCAATATCTGCATATGCACAAACATGAAAAGATGGAAGTAAATCAACACAATACACTATCAAGTAATAAAAGCGGAACAGATAGTATTGATACTAGAATTCGTAAATTAAAAACATTTAGAATGCAGATAAAAACAAAGGAAAAAAAAATCATTAACAAAAATCATAGTCCACTTCAATGACCAACAGAATCACATGCAGTTAGCACCATTGGCAGTCATAAAGTCTAAAATTGACATATATCAAATGTACCTACACCTTGCCACAAGGTTCAAAAAATCACTATAAGAATGGAATACATGATACAAGAGACAAGATGGTAATTAATAAAGATTCTAGGAAACTCCATGGTGCAACTATGAATCAAATATCAGGAAGAAATCACATTTCCAGGTGCTTATACAATAACTAATATTTAGTCCCAAAACGCTCAATTCACAATTGCTCCACCCAAACTAAAGAATCAGGCTGCCAAGTTGGCAGATTATGTATACCATACAGGTAACAGATTTGTTCATAAAAATGAGCACTCCATCCCATTTAACACAAATTAATATAATTAGACACCCAAACAACGTATAAGCCCTATAGTTAATGCACTCGAAATCCAAACAAATTCTAAGGTTGAAGAAATTCAATTCTAATTTCATAATGACACATCAGCACTCAAGAAAGATGAACAAGAAATACCTATATTTAGCATTGGAGAAGAAAACAAATCAAAAGCAGCAAAACAGTCAAGGACATTGACATAGTTGAGCCTATCTTAATAATTACAAATGCAAGAATGTTGAGAGCATTTCTTTGTTCTTCATTCCGAATTAGACCGAGATTCCACCACCAGGATATATAATTCGGAGAAAATGCAACTTTAATCTTCTAAACTCTGATCTCAAGATATTATATAACTAACCAGCAATAACGCAAATGAATCGCACCGTATCAAATATAAATCTCGTCAATCTAAAACTTGAAATTATCATCCCTAAAAGGTTAAACTCCAAAATATTAACACAGTCACCACTAATTAGTTTAACAACCATCGCCATAATCAAGACATATTCACCGATACCAAAAAATATTAGATCAAATGTAAAATCAAGCAGAAATAAAAATCAATGATCTAATTAATCATCTAGTAATTTAAAATCGCAAGACATCAGATCAAATAAATCGCCGCTTAATTCATAATCATAAGAATATAAAAGAAATCGAGATTCAAGCAAAAACAGGATTGAAATTCCTATCGAGAAAAGAAGACTTACCTTTCTGTGCCTGGCATTGAGCTCTTTAGAGACGTTGGCCTTCTCGTTCATGGTGAGCCTGCAATTACCGTCAGAAAGAAGAAATTGGCTGATCGAGAGAGAAAGAGAGAGAGTCGTAGCTGCAAAAGATAGAGAGGTCGAGGTCAATTTGACCTTTTTAGCGCACCACTTTCTCCTCTGTATCTCTCTCTTTCCCTCTGATTATTGCGCGATCCAGACAGCAAAATAAGAAGAGGAGGAGGAAAAAGGGTTTATTTTTTTATTTAAGCGTTTCGTTATTTTTAATTTTTATTTTATCTGTTCATTCACATTGACGTTCATCTCATTCCGTTTTCGTAAAAAATGAGACAAAAAGCATAGTTTTTACTTAGTCCAAATTTTAGCTGAAATATTCTGGTTTTATTTTATTTGTTATGTTCTGTTTTGACTAAATATCAGAACAATCAGATAATATAATGACTTTGCAAGATTGATAATGATATTCTCATAATATTATACATATTTATAATTTTGTTCAGAAAAATCATTTTATTGTGTATTTTTTTAAATTATTTTTTTCTCAATTTTATATTTCAACAACGAGTTTATTATAAATTGAATTTTATAATTTAATTTGATTTTTTTATTTAAGTTATCATGGTTTTATAACAGAGGTCATATATTTGAAATGTTAACTTAAGTTTACTCGAGTTAATTTAATATATCGTTATTTCAATATTTTTAAAATGACAACTTGATTTTGACTTAGATTTGAAATTTAAATTGCATAATTTCAAATAATTTTTGGATTTGAATTCATTTTTGTATTAATATATTTAATTAATTATATATATACATAAATAAAAAAAAAATACAATCCAAAATGTAAGAGTCAAAACATTTCAATACCAAAATATTCTATTTCAATAAAAAAAAAATGTAAAACCGAAACACCAACCGAAATGAAATTAATAATTGGTTTCATTCCTTTTCTTTTTTCGCATTTCTTGTATATCGTGTTTGGTACGCGTGAGATTGGGACGCGTTACGCGTAGGGGAACTGTATCTTTGTGCGACCCTGGTCGGATATAAGCAGTCTTAGTTTCTACGTTTGAGTTTTTATTGTGTAGTATCTAAGTGTATACATTGACTATGATGGATGGACTTGTTAATGGGTATTATAAAACATTATGATATCAAAAATAATATTTAAAGTTTATTTTTTCAGTAAGATTTATTTTTTCCAGTTTTTTTTTAATTTTCATAATTAATTTTGATATTTATGATTATTTAAGATGAAATTAAATAACAACAGTCAGTTTAATTTCAAATATATGTTAAAGTTGTTAAGATGTTCTAGTCGTTAGAAATACGTTTCCCTGTTTTAGGTTTGTTTTGAGTCATGCATCATAATCCCTATACATAAGAGAAGGGAAGATTCATTAGCACTGTTTTTGTTAAGTGGAGCCAACCACCAAAGAAAACCTGTATAGTGCGTTCCAAAGAGGATGGTAGCATCTCTATAAAGAGTGCATCTTTATATATATATATACACACACACTAGCCATTTACTCGTGCTTTGCCGCGGCTGGAATCATATTTTTTCAACGTAAGAAAATATTTATTATGTGAGATTTTTTTTATTATACTATAAATTTGAGCAAAATAATAAATTTGTGCAAAATTCCTAAGAATGACGAGTTTCCTATAAAATATATGAATTTTAAATCTATATAAATTTATTTGTTTAGCATATTTCAACGAAATCACTAGCATAAAATTATCATCATCATTTAGAAAACAAGAAGATTCGGATACTTAAATTATCGAATTCACTGTATTAGAATTAATTTATTTTATAATCTAATTATAAATTATGAAAACACCTATAATAATCAAATAATAAAAATAAGTAGTTGATTTTCTATCTACAAAATGAAGAAAACATCATTGAAATCCATCGATATGTTATCATCATTATTATGTCTATAACAGTTGAACTTATTATCAATATTACTGCCCAAAAAATTAAAATCATTAAAATGAAAAACAACATATATGATCAATTAAAACTGGAAGGCACAATTGAAAAACAATCAAAATTTCCATTGAAGAAATCACGAAGAAAAACAAAATAAAAAAATCAGGGATTGAAATAAAACAGTTCAGACATTTTCCACCACTGATAGACATCGCACGCGCCTCTTGAAAGGCCCTTATGCGTGAAAACTGACAGCGCATCATGCGCCTGCAGTAACCTCGAGAAAAAAATAAAATAAATACAAATTACCTATCAACCTCTAGACCCAACGATAATCATGAAAAAACTGGACGTGAAATCACCACAATACCCCTAGCATTAGGCCTTCGTTTTAGTAGTTTATGAGGGTATTAAAGTAGTTTCACTATTCAAAACACATGAAGAAACTAAAATACCCTCTCCTCCAGCCCCCTGCCTGTGTCCCCACTCGACGGCAAAGTTGTTATTTCACTATTTAAGATCAGGCAAAAAAACCAAAAATATCCCTAACAAGCCTTTGTCTTCTTGTCAACACCCAAGAATAATTCAATAGTTTCACTGTGCAAATAAAAATGAAAATGACAAGATCACACCAAACAATTTGCAAATGTCACACATATATCCTGTAAATTTTCAAAATACCCCCGACATCGAAGGTTAAATTTTGTAGTCCGAGAGACAAAACGATAAGTTCACTTTTGAAATCACAATGATCCATGTCTAAAAATACAGTGAAATATCGACACGTTTTATATTATTTGTAATTTTGAGAAATAATAACGTTATCTAAATATATATTTTTCTAAAATTACTTAATGGAAATTCCCAATTATAGAATATATTAATTAGTGTGAGATTCCATCGTTGAGATAAGATAAGTGATTTTGAGAAAAGAAATTCCTAATATTAGAATTCCCCAGTGGGATTCATTCTTTTACTTGTTGGTATGCCATTATTCACTTCAAAATATCGAAAAAAAAGAAAAGAAAAAGTAAAAAAAATTAGGAGGCCATTGTACATGGAAAGTGGAAGATGAGTAGGGGATATCAAAGATTTTACAGTGCAAATTCATCTCTTAAGTTCCATGAGACAATCATTGCACACAATCGAATATTAAAAAACATAGTTGCAATGAATCGAGGTTTCTTTGAAGAAATTGGATCCACTTTGCAACAAAATTACTCGTTGGGAATTTTATCTCGAAGAATGTAGAGTAAAAATCCCAGGAATCATCAACACCACTGGATGACATTGTTGTTACCTCCACTCGACAATTGGAATGACCACACGTGGCAAGATTTTTCAAGACCCGTTGATGTAGGAGAGAAATTCCTGTGACCTTGAGAATGACATTAACACCAACATGCTGTCCAGTCATTAGATGATCAACAATGCAAAGTAATACCCTAATCTTGTTAAAAACTAATAAATAAATAAATAAATAAATCAATATCCTAATCATAAACCGGGTGTTTGACATTTTATTTTAAAAATATTTTTAAAAACAATTAAAATTTATTTTTTATTTTTAATTAAATATTTTGGTGTTTTTAATTATTTTTCATATATTGATATTAAAAATAATTTTAGAAAATAAAAAATATTATTTTGATGATTTTTTAACGAAAAATACTTTTAAAAACAATCTCAATCATACTTCTAAATATGCACTAAAAGTTTTTGCTTAGGCAGTCCTCGAGAGCTCATCTGTCACGTTTTGGTGTTTTTAAATCATTTTCATGTACTGATATCAAAAATATTTTCTTAAAATATTATTTTAATATATTTTTGAATAAAAATTACTTTTAAAAGCAAGTTCAACAACACTCCTAAATAGACATTGAATTATTTTTAAACGCATGAAAAAATAATTTACCGTTATTATAAATGTATTATTAAAATATTGTAATTTTAATTGAGATTTGATAAGTTGATGTATATATTAAATGAAATAAAAGAAAAAATATGTCAACTAATAAAAAATTATATAAATTATTAAATTTCTTAATCGGTGCATAGTAAATAACATAAGAATGCAGTAGAAAAGCGGTGGTGTTTAGGACCTGCCTCTCCCCCTTCGCTCCACTGCACTTGTCAAAACTACCGGCTCACCCAAATCAGCAGACGAACGAAACCTATAATCCCTCTAAACGCTCTGTTTGGCTACCGGGAAATTGCACGAAAAGAAAAGATCCGGTACTCCTTATCCTCTCTTTTCTCAGCAACCAAACACTTTCGTAAAGGGACTGTGCACAATTAATAGTTACTCTAATTTGAATTATGTATTTTTGTTTTTTTAAATTTTCTTATCTTTATCTTATTGGGTTTGCACAGATTTGAAGGAAGTTGGTGTTTTTGTGGCCCAGTTGACGATGGAGGCTATGGATACTACTACAAATACACAATCATCCAAACCTCGATGGAAACAGATGGGTAAGGAAGAGAAGGCAGCAGCAGTTCATGACGAAATGAAGAGAATTAACCAACTCCCTGCAACCAGTACTTATGCTACTCATCGTTTGCGTGTTCTCAATAAAATCCTCCAACTTATGTCCATTCAGGTATCCGAATTATTTACCAGCAAAAATCTTGATCTTAAAAGAGATGCTAATTTGACACAAAATTTGAAAATCTTCTTGTTTTTCAATTTTGTTAGAGGACTGTATCACAAGATGAGGAATTGGAGTTACTTTTTGCTGGGTTGCATATGTGATTGATTTCTCAGTGCTTTGGTAAGCTACCCTTGAAAATTGTGTTCTAGAATTTGGTTTTGTTTGTAACTGTTTATGTTTTGAGTTGATGAACTGGATGGTGCTATGATGGATGGAAGGTTCAATTTTGTTGAAAATCTAACATGATTCTGTTATTCCAGTTTTGCATATTAATTTGATAGTTAGATTGTTAAACTCCACTAACTTCTTTGCGTCTGTGTTTTGGGCCTAGCTCAGTTAAAGATTTGGTTTTTTTTTTTTTTTTCCATTTTCAATCATCTCAAGATTGTTCTGCATAGCTATGCTCATCTATGTAGAGGCTTCCTTTTTATGGTTTTGGTCCTAACTGTAAGTGATTGAAGTTTTTCTAGCTCGATTTTCATGCCGATATTGCAATTGTCGTATAAGTATCATCTCTGCTTATTATAGTTTAGTTATGATGAAAATTGTTTATCGTTTGGAAACCCTTTCTTAATGCTTGATATTTCATAGCCCAAGGCTTGAGCCATTAAGATATTTCTCTTTTATGTGTTTTAAGATTACAGCATTACCATACCACAGGTTAGGAGAGTCTCTAAACTTCAGTAAGCCTTTTAAATTTCAAGTTGCATTCCCTTTTTTGTTTCTTTTTTTAATCTCCAATGGTTCTTATTTTCCTTTTGCACGTCAAAGATGCATAGGATGTGAAGGTTTCTAATCACCAATGGCTTCCATGCTTGCTCATTCATGCGCATTTCATAAACAATTCATTTGCACACCACCGATACCATATCCGAATGCTGATAAATTTGATTTTGCAGGTTGGCAAACATCATCTCAGAATGTTAATTTTGGGACTGTATCTCCAAGGTGTGACAGACATGGTTCTACCTTTGTGTGCTGTGTGGAAAGAATACCACTCTGGTAGGCTGAAACTAGTTCATGTATCTTCTGAAACTGTTTTCAGGAAAGTGCTCTGTATCTTTTGTTTGATGAGGGTCTTTTCTTGCCCATTTTGTTTTTAACTATCTATGGCGATTGGATAAATACATTTTGTTTAGATAAATATGAAAATACTTTTAAAAACAACCTCGAATACACTCTCAAACATGCACTTAGTCTCGAGGTCTGGTTTCAGGCTTTTATTATGTAGCAGCTGAACATGGAAATATGGCTCATATGAGGCATGACAGAAAAGGAAACAGGTAAAGATGGTAGAGGCATGGCAAAAAAGGAAGCAGGGAAAGATGAAATCAAGGATGATAATGAATATTTATGAGTTGGGTTCTTTAATATTTATATAAAATTTAAATTTATTAATTACACAACGTATAAATCAAATCTAACCCGTTGAGCTATCTAACCTTTCATTGGAGAGCAATTCTTGCATTTCAAATGAATATTTATAGGACAATATATATAAATCTACAAAAGTATGGAAATCTTATCAACGAGTAAAGATAAATTGTGTATTCATTGATAAAATTATTGATAGAATTATTGTATGGTGAATAGAAACTGTCCTGATGCTATGTAAAAAACAAAAAAAAAAATACATGTTTTTATTAAGTGCAAAGCTTGAAATTCTCAAAGTTCCTTTACGAGTGAATTAAATTATTACACGAAAGTAAATTAAAATTACAAGGTGATACATGAAATATGCAAAATCAAAGCTAGACATATTAAGGCTTGTTTGACACTATGTTTTTGAAAAAAAAATGATTTTTTTTTAAATTTTTTTAAAATTAAAATTTCATGGTGTTTTTAAATTATTCTCATGTGCTGATGTCAAAAATAATTTTTAAAAAATAAAAAAAACATGATTTTAATCTATTTTTAAATAAAAAACACTTTCAAAACACAACATCAACCACACTTTACAAATAGACACCAAGCATAATATCTGAATAATGAAACATAACATTAATATTTATGCAATCCATCTCTCTTTTTAGCTAGGCATAATTAAATTCAAGAAATAAAGTTAATTACCTTGTTTGGTAGCTATCGACCATATGGAGATTGTACCTTAGTAGATATATAGCTATATTTTTTTTTAAAACTTCAAGGTTATAATTATAGTTTTGTATAGAGTTTAGGGTTAGAGAGAGTAATATTCCTACCTTATTTTGAAACTTTTTTTTTAATGTATAGAAACTCCATTCTTGAAAAGTTCATTTTATAGATTTAAATGAATTAGTAAAATCTTGACTATTCCAGATTTTTAAAATAGATGCATGTCCTGAACCTGATATTTTAACTTCAGATATTGCTCGAATCCAACCTCAATCTAAATTATAGACAAAAAAAATCTATTGATTTGAGTTTATATTGAAATTGTTATGAATAGAGGGACCTAAATATTCCATCTTTGTTTATTTATTTTTTTAAAAAAGGGGGAAAGTCATTGACTCCTTTAAATGCTTTTCTTTTGACTGAGTCTTTGTCGGCAATCCTCGTACTGGAAAATTTGTAAATAAATTTGTAATCATCATTGAGAGCAGTTAATCTTCCTAACTGTTCGTGAAGAAGACAAAACTCTTTCACTCTAAAGGAGGGAAGAAGACAAGAGCAGGTTCACTTGCCCCGTTGTTCACGTTTCCTTAACCTTGTTGATATTAAGTCTTTATTCATTCGTAATCTATGTTTTTATTATTGTGATTTTTGTTTTCTAATAATGCAATTCGAGAGGATAACGGTGGAAGGATATGGTTTTTTTTTGTTTTTTTTTAATTTTATTTTACAATAAAAATACAAATAGATATTAACTCATACGAGTGGGTATGAATTTTTTAATATATTTGTAAACTCACCCGAACATAAACCAAAATCCACATGAAACCTGAAATGTAATCCAAATTATATATTTATATTATATTAATATATTTGTAGAATATTAAGAATTTCTCAAATACAATATGATATTTACATGCTTTAATATTGACATAAATTATATGTATATGTGTGTGTATATATATATATATTATTTATCAATATTTTATTATTTAATATACACACACACGCACTCTTCAAATATATATTGACTTTTTTTTTAATTAATAATAGATAATAGATATTTATTGGATACCTAAAAATCTCATTTATAAATATCTAAATTTAAATAATAAGTAATAAATAAAATGTGAACACGCACACATCCACGCGGTATCCATTACCATGGCTAACTACAAAATCATGCAGAAAAAGGCAATTCAATCTGCAGTATCTGTAAATGGGCCAAGTTGAGGCGAAGAAAACAAATCGAGGACCAGAATCTGTAAGAACTTATTTTTTAAGATGAAGTTGACATAAATTACGAGAAGAAACTTGTCTCTTTTTTCACACTCGAGAAGAGAACTCTCGACCAAAACGCAACCTTAAGGCGGCGGTCTGTCGACAATAAATGCTAATTTGTTATCAGCATCTTCGCTGCAAATGGCGAGCAGATTCCCAAGAAAAAGCTAGCGTGGACTGGATGAAGGTTAAGATTCTAGCAACTGGCTTTGCCTGTTCTTCTCTGGCATTAAGTCTCAACATCTTTAAAGAAGACAACCACACAAAACCCAGCCGGCCGCCAGCTAGAGCTAGCAGGTATGCTATGCGCGCTGTCTTCGTTTCATTTCATTCTCCTATTTATTTGCGTTTATTTTCTGCTGTCTGTTGAAGTTACGGTAAACTACACATGTTTTTGTTTTTCATTCATTTTGTATGTTTATTTATAGTAGAGGGTGGTGATTCTTTGCACATAATTTCTTTTTAACGGCATAAATATTCCTTGTAAGCTCAGCGTCAACAGTACATTACACCACTATTTTGAAGTATGCCGTCATATATATGGGTGGTATGGCAAAGTGATCACCACCCTCTACTGCTTTATAAATTAGTTTTTAAAAAAAGAAATTCTAATTTGAGTTAATTAATTCAGTTTAACTTCCTTTCTTCTCAAATGGATTTTGTCTGTGTATGAAGGGATCAGCTTGAAAAGAGGTAAAACATGGTAAGACCGAATGATCCCTTTTGGGATTATGTGGAGAAGATGACTGGTGGTCTTTTGAAGTGCATGTTTTGTGAGTATATATTTGCTGCTGCTACTTCAATTTCGAGGATCAAATCGCATCTCGCTGGAGTCAAAGGGCGTGGCATTAATGTTTGCGCAAAAGTGCCTAAAGAGACCCAAGAAGCAGCCTACCTAGCTATTTATGGCACGAAAAAGAAACGTAAAACCATGCCAGGTTCAAGCAGTAATGGGGTGGCTAGTATGATGATTTCAACTTCTTCACAAGAAGAGAAGAAGGGATTTGAAACTCTTGCGAGATATTTAGAAGACATGCTAATGGAAGTTGAAAGCACCGATAAAATAGAGAGCAGGAGTGCTGGAGAATTGCTCCAGCTTGTTAAAATGGAAAGCTCTCTTGAAGGGAATATTGTTGATTCACACGAGACTAGTGGAAATGCATTGCCAAGAACGGACCTAGTTGGTCAGTCAATTGAGAAAGACTGGCATGAGATATATGGTTTATCAATGGAGAAAGATGATTTGAATTGCGGCAGAGAGAACATGGCTGGAGATTTGATTCCAGAAGGGGTGCACGAGACAAGAGGAGATGCATGGCTGACAACGGAGCTCGTGGGACAAGCGTTTGAAAGGAATACGGATGATGTTTGGTCTCTGTTAAATATGGAGCAGGTTTTAACTATTGGTGTTTGTGGTATGGGGGGCATGGGAAAAACAACACTAGTGATGCATATCCATAATTTGCTTCTAGAAAGACCGAACTGTTTTCGTCATGTCTATTGGATTACCGTAACAAAAGATTTTAGCATTTATAAATTACAGAATCTGATTGCCAAAAACATTGATTTGGATCTTTCAAATGAAGATGATGAGAAGGGAAGGGCTGTAAAACTTTCAAAAGCATTTGTTTCAAAACAAGAATCTTTACTGATTTTAGATAATTTGTGGTATCATTTTGATGCAGAGAAGGTGGGAATTCCTATTGGAGCGAGAGAATGCAAGTTGATTCTTACAACTCGATCATCAGATGTTTGTAAACGGATGGGCTGCCTAGAGAACGTGGTCAAGCTGGAGCCTCTTTCCAAGGATGAGGCTTGGAGTTTGTTTGCCAAGGAACTAGGGAATT
Organism: Salix udensis; assembly: GCA_029204005.1. Classification (NCBI taxonomy): domain Eukaryota; kingdom Viridiplantae; phylum Streptophyta; class Magnoliopsida; order Malpighiales; family Salicaceae; genus Salix; species Salix udensis. Next base: position 5,042,190 of record CM055034.1, read on the forward strand.
ATGACATCAATGTGGAACCTTTGGCAAAACTTCTTGCGAGTGAATGTGCTGGTTTGCCCCTTGGGATTAAAACATTGGCGAGAAGCATGAGGGGAGTGGAAGATGCTTATGTGTGGAGCAAAGTATTAGAGGAATGGGAAGAATCAAAACCTGGACAAAGTAGCATGGAACTTGAGGTGTTCAGGATGTTGAAATTCAGTTATATACACTTGAATGATTCATCATTGCAACAGTGTCTCCTATATTGTGCGTTAATTCCAGAGGATTTCAAGGTCAACAGAAATGATTTGATAGAGTCTTTGATTGTTGAGAGAATAATAGAAGCTACAGGGAGCAGGCAATCCCAATTTGATAAGGGCCACTCCATGCTTAATAAACTCGAGGGTGCATGCTTATTGGAGAGTTTTACAACTGAAGATTATAGATATGTCAAGATGCATGACTTGATTAGGGATATGGCCCTCCAAATTATGAGTCAAGAGCCATGGTTGAAGCTTGTGTACAATTAACAGAGTTCCCAGATGAGGAGAAATGGACCGAGGACCTTCAGAGTCTCATTAATGGAAATTGACATCAAGGAAATTCCGTCTAACATTTCACAAAGTTGTCCCAAACTTGCAACCTTATTGTTATGTAGAAACTACAAAATGGAATTAATTACGGATTCTTTTCTCAAACAATTGTGTGAGCTCAAGGTTCTTGACCTCTCTTTTACTGCTATACAAGAATTGCCAGGTTCCATCACTGGTCTTGTGTGTCTCGCTGCGTTGTTGCTGAGGGGCTGCCACAAGATGAGACATGTACCATCATTAGCGAAGCTCTAGACATTGGAGATGTTGGATTTCTGTTATGCTACACTTGAAGACATGGGAATTGCAGTGCAATCTGAGGTATCATAATCTTGACAGAACTAGTCTCAAGGAATTTCCTTCCACTATGTTGTTTAATCTCTCCAATTTACAATTTCTCTGCCTGCACCAGTCTTTTGGAGGTTTCAGATCAGTTGAAGTAGAGGAAGTAGCAGGCTCGAGGAAGCTGGAATCTTTGAAATGCCATTTCTGTAATCTCATCGATTTCAACAAGAGTCTCCGACAATCTCTAGAAGAGAGGCAACTATTAGGTACGTTCATATTAGGACAACTGGGTGGCCATATCATGACATATTTTATACTTTCTACAATTTCAAAGAAGATATAGATAAAGAGGTTCAGTTATATAACTGCAATATTGGCATTAATGGAAATTTTCTAGAACTTCCTGAAGGCTTACAAAACTGGTAGTCGCTAAATGCCATGATGCCAGAAACTTATGCAATGTACAAGCAACTGGACTAAAGTCTTTAATACTTTGTGAGTGTGATGGTATAGACTGCTTGATCTCGTTATCCAGATTTTCCACCCATATACTTAAAAGACTTGACACTTTTCATGTTTATAGAATGAAGAACTACTTACCTGTCCTCTTTGGCAGAGGAGCTACTTTACAACCATTGCCATCTAATGGCACCTTCTCCTGTTTACAACAATGGAGGTGATTAATTGTCCATGTATAAAAAAAGCTGTTTCCTTCTGTCTTGTTACCGAATCTCCGAAACATGGCAGTGATTGGAGTTGAATTTTTTGACAAAATGGAGGAGATAATAGCAGCCGATGAAGGCAGGATTGTGGTTGAAGAACGAAACAGCGGCAGCAGCCGTTCCATTGAATGCAGTCTGCCAAAGCTGCTGCATTTGAAATTGAGAAATTTATCAGAGCTGAAAAGCATTTGTAGTGGGGTGCTGATTTGTGATGCTCTCCAAGAACCTGCAATTCCCAAGCAGCCAACCAGAAGATAATGGCATCCACTCTCTTCAGCATCAGTTCATTTTTACTAGGGATTCCTTTAGTCCATGCTTTTCCCCTTGTGATCTGTGTAATTACCTTTTTTTTCCTGTCGAATTGTTATTTTCTATGATTGGATCATATGGGGAAAGTGTATCTTTGTGGTTAATTTTTGTAGTCTTGAATTCTTCCACTGAACTCATTAAGGCTAGTGGAATTGTAATAGTAAACGTTACTCTATCATGTGCGTTGCCAATACCATGAATTGAACATCTACATTTCTCATTCTTTCTCAATTTTATTTTATTTTTATAACTGGGGTGTCCAGACCAGCTTACGCGCACCACAACTAATCCCCAAACTCACTGAATATCCTACAAACCTAGTAAGCATGTAAGGCACCGCGGGGGTAACAGACGTGTATGGTGGGACTTGAACCTTGGTGCAGAAAAAAGAAACAAGTCCCTTCAACCGCTAAGCCAAGACCCCACTTGCATTCTTTCTCAATTTTACCTGCACATGTGCTTGCCTCATAATTCATAGATTAATAGAATTTCAAATCTTAAACACTAATGTTCTTTTCCCCCATCAATTAAACTCTATTTATGTATTCTAATTTATTCAATTTCAAATTAATTTTCATAATTTAAATGGCTATCAAAACTCTTACTTTATTCTCCTAAGCCAAAAATTCAATTTAAAATATCAATGACTTCTCTTTCAATTTTACATTTATTTCAAATCTTTTCAAATTCAGCCCCCACATTTATATTTTTCCCTTCCTTTTATGTTAAATTAAAAGTTTTTCATCACCATCATCAAATTCATCTAATTTAATCCATGAGTTTAATAAAACTCATCATCCTTTTTAACTATTTTTCATCTAAGATAGTTTAGTTCTGCATAATTTATACAACAATTCAAACAAATATCTTCAAACCCAAAATTTCTACTTTGGAGGACGTAATTAATAGATGACAAATTTTGAGAGGCAATTAATAAAATCCATATACTTGAAGGATTGAAATAAAGTTAATTCTAAAATATAATTATTTATTTTAATTTGGTGTGGCGTGGGTTTGACGTCAGGTCCATCCTACGACCTTTACGCAACTTCTTGGAAGGTGAAATCCACATAAAATCTTATTGAATTGTGTAGCTTGAAAGAAGAATGAATTCAGACGTCTTTTCTCTCTTCTTCGATCCACACTTTCCCTTTCTTTTGATGGGAGTTGATTAGATAATAGTTTCGGAGAACATCTTCATCAGGTCAGGCCTGTAACCCTGTAATCTTTTCATTTGTTGTCATGTTTTCTCAATTAGTTTGGAAATAAATGATCAAGTTCTAAACAAAACGAATTTTTTCAAGCTTTTTAGGGTTTTTTTTTTTATAAATATTTTTCCAATTGATTCAACCTTCGTTTAAATTCATTTTTTTGACAAATTTCTTATAGGGAGACTTGAGGGAAAAGGAGAAAAATGGTTGTTTCAGATGATGAATTCTGGGCCCATGTTGTGGACATGAATGATGGTAGGAAGAAGTGTGAGTTCTGCGGGCATCTATTTGCTATTTGTACTTCCATTTCGAGGATCAAATGGCACTGGTCTGGTATTAAAGGCCATGGTGTTGCCATTTGTCGACAAGTGCCTAAACATTTTCAAGAAGCAGTCTTTTCTAGCTACGGAGGGTGCCAGAAAAAAACTCAAAACGAGAGCTAATTGGTTAATGGAGGATGGTGATGATGTAGATAACAAGACTGAAGGAGGAATTGTGCCGCTTGTTGCTGAAGCAAGCTTTGGAGCTCTTACTCTCAGCAAAAGGGAGGTTAGAGAAGATGCGTTACCCATTACAGAGCTAGTTGGTCAAGCATTTGAAGAGAATAAGAATGACATCTGGTCTTGGTTGATGAATGATGAAGTCTTATGTATTGGCATTTATGGGATGGGAGGTGTGGGAAAAACATCACTGGTGAAACATATCTATTATCAGCTTAGAAAAATACCAGACACTTTCCATCATGTTTACTGGATCACCGTGTCACAAAATTTTAGCATTTATGAATTGCAGAACCTTATTGCAAAATGCCTTCCTTTATATCTTTCAAATGAAGGCAGCGAGATTCAAAGAGCTCAGGAACTCTCAGAAGCATTCGGGACGAAAAGGCAGTATTTCCTCATTTTGGATGATCTGTGGGGCACTTATGATCTAGAAAAGGTGGGCATTCCCATCCAAGAGAAGGGATGCAAGTTAATTCTTACAACCAGATCATTAAAAGTTTGTCGAGGGATGGGCTGCCTACACAAAATCAAAGTGGAGCCCCTCAATTGGGATGAAGCATGGACTTTGTTTATGAGGAAACTTGAGCATGATGTAGAACTTTCTCCAGAAGTTGAGCAAATTGCAAAGTCCGTTACGAAAGAGTGTGCTGGTTTGCCACTGGCAATTATTACAATGGCAGGAAGCATGAGGGGAGTGGATGACCTGCATGAGTGGAGGAATACATTGGGGAAATTGAAAGAATCAAAAGCTAGGGACATGGAAGATGAAGTGTTACGGTTATTGAGGTTTAGTTATGATCGCTTAGATGTTTTAGCACTGCAACAATGTTTCTTATACTGTGCATTATTTCCTGAAGGGATTAGTAGGGATGACCTGATAGGTTATTTGATTGATGAGGGAATGATCGATGGGTTTAAAAGCAGGCAAGCAGAATTTGACGAGGGCCATACGATGCTTAATGAACTTGAAAATGTCTGTTTACTGGAGAGCTTTGATGATTATAATGGTTGTAGAGGTGTTAGGATGCATGACTTGATTAGGGACATGACTCACCAAATACAGCTAATGAACTGTCCAAATCATGGTTGGCGAAGAATTACTAGATGTGGATAAGTGGAAAGAGGATCTTGTAAGAGTGTCCTGGACAAGTGGTAAACTCAAGGAAATTTCTCCTAGCCATTCACCAAGGTGTCCCAATCTTGCAACCTTATTGTTACCCTGTAATAACACTTTGAAATTTATTGCAGATTATTTTTTTAAGCAATTGAACAGGCTCAAGATTCTTGATCTGTCCAACACAAACATTGAAGTATTACCAGATTCCGTCTCTGATTTGACGAGTCTTAGTGCATTATTGCTGAAAGGATGTAAGCAGTTAAGGCATGTTCCATCATTAAAAAAGCTTAGGCTACTGAAGAGGTTGGATCTCAGTGATGCTGAACTTGAACACTTGCCTCAAGGCATGGAATACCTATCCAACCTCAGGTATCTTAAACTCAATGGATGTAGACAAAAGGAGTTTCCTACTGGAATATTACCTAAACTTTCTAGCCTGCAAGTCTTTGTACTAGATGATTGGGTGAATGGACAATACGCTCCAGTAACAGTTAAGGGAAAGGAAGTAGCATGCTTGAGGAAATTGGAAACTTTGGAATGTCATTTTGAACTTTTTTCTGACCTCATGGGGTATCTCAAATCTTGGGATGAGACCCTATCACTAAACACATACAGATTTTTAGTAGGACAATGCAATAATGACGATATAGCTTTTCTGGAATTTTCTGGCAGAAGTAAAATAGTATGGTTGTGTAACTTGGATAATCTAAATTGCCTAAAGTTCCCAACTGACATTCAAGAACTGGTGATTTTGAAATGTATTGATGCAAAAAGTTTATGTGATGTTTTATCATCACAGTATACAACTGAACTGGAGTACATTGAAATTGTGCTTTGTGATAGAATGGAGAGCTTGCTTTCATCTTCTTGGTTCTGCTCTACTCCATTACCATTTCCATCTAATGGCATATTTTATCATCTCAAAGACTTTTATTGTTATGGGTGTACAAGTATGAAGAAGCTGTTCCCTATTGTCTTGTTGCCAAACCTCCTAAACCTGGAAATGATTTCAGTCGAGAGGTGTGACAAAATGGAGGAGATAATAGCAACAAGAGAAGACTCTGTTGTGGGTGAAGAAAGTAGCAGTAGCTGCAGTTCCATTGAATTTATCTTCCAAAGTTAAGACATTTGAGCTTCGTATTGTTACCAGAACTGAAGAGCATATGTAGGGAAAAACTGAATTTGCAGCTCTCTCCAAAATATTATAGTAAGAGATTGCCCGAAGCTAAAGAGGATGCCACTCTGCCTTCCCGTGCTTGACAATGGCCGGCCATCTCCTCCCCCTTCTCTTAAAGAAATCTATGTAGATTCAAAAGAATGGTGGGAATCAGTGGAGTGGGACCATCCTAACTGTAATGATGCGCTTCTACCCTTCCTAGTTGTAGGTGGTGGTGCCAGACTGCTTGAAGAAGAAAGAGACGAGGAAGACGTTGAAGACAATGATGATAAGTGTTTTTGAAGTGGAATTTTAGTGGTAAGCTTTTTTCAGTCTTTACTCGCCCACATCATATCCATTTCATCCCACCCTTTCGGTTGATGGCTTTTAATGTTTGGCTTTGATAGCTACTGTGATTTTTGCTGTAATTTGCTCCTTTTGTGGCTCGTGTATGGCATTTTGCGCAGGATGCAGTACCGTGTGAATGCTGAAGCAGATTCAATCTTCACGGGAATGCAAGGGCACTTACTGTTTCCGAAATTGATGCAGAATCAATTTCGTGCCCTTTCCACTCTGTTGGTTGATTTTTTCATGTAATTCTGAAGCAAACCTTCAGCACAAGTGGTGTCACTATGAATTTGACCTCTGAAGTTGTGATTTCTGTTGCTGCACACATAAATGCTATTGGAGTTGTAAATAGGAAGCCTTGTTATGCATCATCTTTTGTCTGAGTTTCCACGATTTGAACATCATTTCTCAACCGAACTAAGCCATGCATGTTTCTAATGATGAACTCTTTGATGTTTACTAGTGTATAATATATTTGTTTACTTTTTGTTTGGTTGACTAGCTCACGAATCTTAACCTTCTCTACAGTTTGTCAACTTTTTACTTTATTTTTAGGACATTCTGCAAACTGCGTGATAGAAGTGACAATTTGCCTTGTGCATGACATGGAAGACGGATGTGGGAATTGAATTAAGGCTTTTAGTGTTCAATTCTCATTTTATAGAAATTCTTATTACATGACTGCAACCCACTCCCAGAATCTCTTTCTGCAACGTTGTCTTATGTGGTGCATCTATCCGTTAATTCTTGAATGTTTATTTAAGTTAATTAACTCATCTTTGAAACCGAGCCCTCTGTGGATAATCTTCTACAACAAGTTATGGTTTTTTCGTCTGTATGACTTGGGTTGAAATGATTGATGCACAATTATCACTTCCACCAGCATAAATAAAACGGATTTTGCAGTTCTCGTGCATCTGAAAGTATGGTATATACAATATGATTACAATAGTATATTTTCATCTGCGATGACTACTTGAAATCCAATTCAGGATTTATAAAATTCTGATAATCACACCTGATTGTCAATTTTTAGTAGGAGCCCCTAGACCATAGCTAGGCCAGGAACACAAGGTGATCACTCCAGCCTGCCACAAGTTGACTCTCTCTAAAATGGTCAGGAGTGGCTTAGCTACAAGATTGTAGAACTAATAGATAGCGAACAGTTAGCCATCTGCTCGCATCGACCCACCAGACCTATAAAATACAGAATTGATAGAGAATAATATAAATTATATTTCTGAAACTTTTTCTTGATATGATATCAGAGTCTTCTTTGATTCAGTGATCACGAGTTCAAATCTTACCATTTTTATTCTATTTAATAAAAATCAATCACAAGTTAGTGTGGATCTGGATGCAAGTTTCAACCTATCATATTCTGGGACTTTACATAACAGTTTAAGTTTCTAGGTGAGATAATTTCCTAAACATGAAACATACAGATTAGATTTTGACAAAACGTTCTTTTCGTCAATTCTTAACATCTACTTGGAACTACCGGATTAGTGACTTTAACACAAGCTACTCTGACTGCCTTGCCCATGATGTCTTTGATTATTCTGCTCTTTGTGTATCGTTTCACTTCACTGGAAAGGTTCTGTCCTCAATGCTGGCTGTGGTCATTGTAATTCCTTTTCATAATCAGATAATTTTAGCATCCTTTCTGGCCAGAAATAGTAACGCCACTCCCTTTTTAACACCTACATTCAACTGCTATAAGAGTTCTTACTAGTACTGTATTGGAAAAAAAATCAAGGAGATCTGGAAGAATTGATCGGAAGATGGCTGACTTGGTCATTGACGCGCTTTGTTATAGGTGGGACCGAAGACGTGGAAAGAAAATTACTATATAGTTGTTGCTAACGTGTTTTTAGCATGAAAGTTTTTTTAATGGTATAAAGAAAAAGAATGATGCCACGGTAGAAAAAAAGTAAATGAAAAAAAAAATGCAATCCACGAATAACTTACCGGTTCTCCAAGATAAAATGAATCAAAAATCAATTCCAATAATAATAATAAAAAAATTTGCAAGTGATATTAATGATTTAATGAATTTTAATTAAAATTAAAACTACTTGTTTGATTTTTTTTATCCGGAGTTTTAAATTAAATCTAGTTAATATGAATATTTAAAAAATAATATATGTGTGTGTATATTTATAACCTTTAAAGTAATTTCACAAGTTGACAATAATATGAAAAACATGATAACCAAACATTCAAAACTGTTTTTCATTAAACCTCAAACTCAACCACAATTATAGCCAAACACTTCAATTTCAGTTATTAACCGCAGCTAAAAGTGTTTTTCATGAAACTGTTTTTTTTAAACTTCAATCACAATAGCAACTGCAATATCAAATACACCCTTTATAGCTGCCTATGACTTGAGGTTCCACTCCAACCTTTCTGTGGTATACTTCTGTATCTTAGGCACCATTTCAAAATTTTAAGCACTGCTAAAATAGCATCTGCTGTTTTTTTCTCGCAGTTCTTTGGTATAATTTTTGCTGCTGGAAAATAAAATGCAACTTCAAGCTCCTGAAGAGGGAAATAAGACGGCTTACACTTAGAATATCCTTAGGAGTTGGCCAACTTTTTGAAGGTGGGGAGTTAATTTTCTATCTTTAGATATTGTTGTCTATCAGCAGGACGTACGTGCTCGAAAGCCACAAATGTGAAGATTGGGTTCATGAGGATATTAGCCGGCACAGGGTTCCTTGTGACCTTTTCATTACAAATATAATTATATATATTCTGCTCCAATGTGATCAAATATCTACATAGCAACGCTGTTTCATGTTTTATATATATATATATATATATATATATATATGAGAATGATATAATTAATATGATGATTACACGATTATCTTAAATCTTGATAGAATCACGAAGCAAAGTCTTGCATGTTTGCTATTATTTTAATTTTCTCTCACATGGATTGCGATTTGTCGTTTTTCTTGACTGATTCTACAATATATAAATCAAATCTAATTTAGTTTCATAATATATATATATATATATATATATATATATATATAACGATAAACATATGTGGAAGAAGAATGAAGAATACATTATATTCGCTAGGGAATTCCGAACGTTATTATATATATAATAAATATAGGAATCAATTCCCATAGAGAAATAAATACTAAATTTCAATATACATATAACAACAAAACCAATATAAAAAAGAGAAAAGTCAATTAAAAATTAAAAAAAAATGAATATTGACCAACAACAAAACCATATGATACAAGCTAGTTAAAACTGTATAGTGGCATACGCCATATAGATTAAGTTTTTTTTAACATAAGAAAATATTCGGGCAATAATAATATTTTAAAAGAAGTAAAAAATATGAGACCTGAGTTCAATAATATTTATTAATTAACAGCATGATAAGATATAAAATCAATGACCAATAAAAAAGCGGATATTGGCTTATATTATATAAAAAAATATCCTCTAGATATTATGAAAAAAATATCAACTATTTTATTTAATAACATGACAAAAATTAAATAAAAATGTGATAACCTCACAAAAAGAAAATAAATAAATAAAATATAAATCTCAATTACCAATAAATAAAATATTAACGGGTAAATTGAAAAAAAAATGATAGTCAACTCTCAAATAAACTAAATTATAAAAGACAAAATTAAAAAAAAAATTAAGAACACATTGAAAAAATCCCAAGGTCAACTTGGGTTGTCTTGTCTAACCCATGATTTTAGATATGAGATTACGATAACTCTTTATAAAAAAAACCCACAAAGCTCAAGACCCAATAAATTAATATTAAAGGATGACATTGAAAAATAAATCAATTTTTTAAAAAGAAATATTTAATAAAAATCTTGAGTTAATCCAGATTAACTTAACTAATTCAAGACCCAAGATATGAAATCATCATAACTTTACACAAAAAAAAAAAAAGAAGAAGCAGAAAAAATCATGAAGATTAAGGCCTAGCAACTTAATATCAAAGGATGAGAAAGAAATAAATAAATAAAAAAAATCCAAAAATAAACTAAAGTTAAATCGGCTGTCTTTGAAACCAGCAACCCAAATAATAAGACCGAGATTACCCTAATGAAAAAAATCATGAAGCAAAGTTTATAATCATGAAAATATTCAAAAAAAAATACCAATCAAAACAATGAACATCAAATCTATGTACAAAAACTAACCAACATAAAAATAACGAGAGATTAAATTAAAAATAAATAAAAAAATAGCAATTAAGAGAATGAAAACCAAAATTAGATATAAAAATTAAATTAAATTAAATTCTAAGGGATGAAATAAAAAAATCAAGAAAAAAAATAGGAACAACAAAGTGATGACCAGATTTGATAGAAAAACAAACAAATTTAAAATCAAAGTTATTTTAATAATTGTTTTTGGGTTTTTTGAGGGTATAAATAAGTTTATCATGATTGTCAAAAGTATTTTATAGATGTTTGTGTCATAAATAAGTTGAAAAATTAGTTTTGGATTTAAAAACCTTAAGTGCGATTGATATTTAAAAAAAAAACAATTTTGATGAGATCAGAAAATATGTCATCTGTTTTAGACTTTTAGTAGGCGATATGCTGTCTAATTATTTTTTTAAATAGGATGAATGAGAAAAAAAGGAGGCCAACCGTGCAAGTTTGGACAAAAGGGGCGGATTGACCTGAATTTCTGAGCTTAGTACCGCCTGACTTTTAATTTTTTTTTAAATTATTTTGTTTTAGTTTAATGCCATTTTCACTTTTACTTTATTTAGTTTTCTTAAATGAAAATTATTTTTTTGTTTGTATTTAGTTTTTAAAGTGATTTTTTTATTCATCTATAATTTTTTTAATCTTTTATATAGATGAGCTTTATTTTTCAATTTTTTTGAAATATTTCAATTTACAAATATCTCTTAATTTACAAATATTTTAATTTACAAATATATTTTATTTAAGTGATTGTTTGAGAATGTAGTTGAGGTTGTTTTTAAAAATATTTTTCATTCAGAAATATATTAAAATTATATTTTTTTATTTTTAAAAAATTATTTTTGACATCAGTACATGAAAATAATCTAAAACCACTAATTTTTTTAATTTAAAATAAAAAATAAAATAATTTTTTAAATTTTTTTTTAAATATTTTTGAAAAATAGTGTAAAATAAACTTGACATAATATTTAATTCATGAACATGCAGTCCTACGCACTAGGTTTTTTTATTTAATTGTTTTTTTTTGTCTCGGTATAAAACGTGGACTCAGCTTCTTAAAATTTCCTTTCAATTTCAATGCCTTCTCTATATCATTGCTGCTGCTTCTCCTTCTATCCCTTCTCTAAACCACCCCTCCTTTTCTTCCTTTTTTTTCCAGATTAAATCAAACCATCTTGAAATCTTTTGGAGAAAATCTCAGAGCCAGGTAATTCACTGTTTGCTAAACTCTCATTTGATTATTGCATGATGTTCTTATAACTGTAACATTGATATTTATTTATTTACTTATTGATTACTCACTAGTACAACTCCCTTTGAACTTGGTAAAAGAGTTCGAGATTTTGACCAGTCCAGATGCCTGTTAGTAGTATCCACCGTGTGGACTCCTGTATAATTTGAAGCCATGATTTCCCACGGAAAAAAAACTATAAACTTGTTTTCTCGAATCCCTCCTTAGCTCACCATATTCAGCAAATTTGTTCCTCAGCAACTACGAAAATGATCCTGAAAACTTGAGTTTTGAGTTTCAGTTCTTAATCGTTCAGATATCTTCATCTGTATATTTGAAAGTTGATCTTGGTATTATCTCTAAACAAACGAATATAGATTTAGCTTTCCTTCATCAGCTTTAACTTCAATTTTTCAGTCAGTATCTGCGTCTTCAGGGCTGCAAAAGAAAAGGGAGAGATGGTCAAACCGAGCGATCAATTCTGGATCTGTGTCGAGCAGATGAACGGTGGTTTTTGCAGGTGTAAATTCTGTGGGTACGTATTTGAGGCTGATACTTCGATTTCAATTATCATCTCTCATCTGTCAGGAGTTAAAGGATGCGATGTTAATGTTTGTGAAAAAGTCCCAGCAGATGTTCAAGAAGCAGCCTATCTGGCTATCTATGGAGCGAATAAAAAACCCAGAGCCATGCCAGGTTCATGCCACGATGAGGCAAACAACACAGCCTCAAATTCTTTTCATGGGCAGAACAGTGAAGTCGAAATGCTGGAAGGAGATCTCGAAAGAGTTCCAATGGAGGTCCAGGGCATGGAGCCAGAGGCGGCGGAACAGGGAGGATCTTTGCTGGAGGAGACGGGTTTTGGCAGGGATCATGAGATTGCAGAAACGATTTCAGCAGAGGGGCTCGTGCTTGGTCATGATGCAGGTGAGACTGGAAGAGAAGAAACACAAGCACCCCATGAGTTGCGCTGGTGGTTATATCATATCTCTTGTTGATATCAAGAACGAAATTATAAATTAGTAATAGTAATAATAATAAGAAAATCCTGTTTACATCTTTAAAATAATCCCTATTCCTGCACGTCCTGTTTTCTTTTCTTTTCTTTTTTGCTTCAATTTTTGATTTTTTTTTCGAAACAATAATCTCAAATGCTTGCTTGTTTTCTTTATAGAAAATGTTAGCCCAATTCAACGATAAGATTAAATATTATAAGGGTTTTGTTAAATTTGTTTTGTTTGACTCCTCCAGAACCCTTCCTCAACTTGTGTTAGAATGCTTATTTTATTCGCTATTAATGAAAGTAAGGCAGGGTTTTGAAAAGTCAACCCTTTAAATAGTTAAAAATCTTAAAACTCTAAATTGAAGTCTCTAGAGAGGTTAAACTTATTAAATAGCATGATAAATCTCAATTTAAAATTAAAAACTAATATCCTTTCACCTTCAGCCCCCCTGTTCATAACAGTGATCAAGAGGGAAGGCTGACAAAATACTATTCTCTCTAATGCCACCTAACCAGTTAATGTAGTCCCTTATCCTTAATTTTTTGTCCTATTTTATGTTGTTTCGTTTCCTATCATGCTTGCACGCTGCTGCCTTGTTTTCTGCAACCTTTCTGGAGCTATAATAACCTGTTTTACCTAACTGGATTCAAAATGGGCAGCAGCAGCTAAAAACCGATCCAATCTGTTGCCACTTCTTGCCGAACAGAAACATACGAGTCTCAAACCAAGAGACCATCGATGACTTATGACGACTCAACCAACATATATAAAGGGTGTCTCCATTTTTCTAAGTATCCACTCCAGCCATGAATGGTGTTGCTCTTCAAACCTAAAATCTAACTCGTCTATTCATGTCTATTTGAGAGTGTGGCTAAAATTATTTTTAAAAATCATTTTCGTTCAGAATTGTATTAAAATGATGTTTTGTTATTTTTTAAAAATTATTTTTGATATCAGTATATGAAAATAATATAAAAACATCAAATTTTTATATTTCATGTAAAAAATAAAAAATTTCAATTTTTTTCAAAAACACTTCTGAAACAGTGTCAAACATCCCCTTCATCTCAGCAAAATAGCTTCACCTCCTCAAGCCGCTTCTCTTATGAACTGGAACGGTCTAGCCACACACTGGTGGTGATAATACTCAAATTTTTACCCCAGAGCTCCAAAAATGAAGACTTGAGAGAAAGGTGATGAGCATGGACCTCAATAGAATAGAATATATCGAAAAGGCTATCATACAAATTACTTTGTTGTCAAAACTTAGAATACACCCAGGAAGGACTTGCTATTTTGTTTCCGTATGATGAATGTTCTGTGCGCAGGGTTGACCCAGTTCAGAATGACAATATATGCTCTGAGCTGCTCTTCGAGTCGGAAAACAGTAGGATGAATCTGAAGAAATGGAAAATGACAATATATGCTCTGAGCAAATAAAACCTCATCATGTATTATATAGCACGAAAATTCAGACATAAAGGTCCTGAGTTCCTAATTGAACTACAAAAACATAAACTCATCTCTACTGAACAAGACATCTGACGATAAAATGATAATAATAATAATAAAAAAAGTTGGCTAGGTGCATTGCAGATGGCAAAAAATAGTTTACGAGGTTTTTTTCTTATATGAGTATATAGATTTCATTAAAAAATACAGGGAGCAAGTTCCTACATTCTCAGGCGGAGCCAGTCCAAAAGAACATCATAAGGATTATAACAGAGTATCTGCAAGGGCTTTTCTGGCAGAGTCTCTAGTTACATCGCTCAAATACAACAAATTATTGAAGTTGAAGGGTCTGTATGACAAACCAGGATATTATGGATATGGTCCCTCAGTCTGCATCTTTTACTTCTGCTTCAACATCTACGACAGCTGAAGAAGATTCTTTTCCTGAACAAACACAGGCAGTTTCAGAATTCACAAATCATTCTACACGGGCAATAATTAGTGAGTTTTAAGAGTTGATTTTCCACTAGATTTCTAAAATGGAATTAGGTTGCCTTAACAATTTGCACTTGGTGTGGATTATTATATGAACTCAGAGTTGTTCACTGATTTTCATAATCATCTCATGCAATGCACAATGAATTTAATTTATGTCACGGTCATGTACAAAGAAAGCAGTAGGGATTGGATGGCAAACCTTTCTTGAAACCAGAAGAGAAGTCACTGAATCCTTGTCCAAACGGTGTAGATTCTTTGGAGAACCTCACTGAATCACTTACAAATTCATCACCCACCACTGGAATGTATGGAAAATATCATAAAGAAATGAAGACAATTAAGATAGATATATGCTAACATCTTTGTAGATCAATCAACTAGACATCAAACTTGTCAGGATGAGGAAAATTAGTTCATAAAACAATAACGGGTCACATTTCCACGTAAATACTGTGAAAAACAAAACACCCAGAATCAAAAGAAGATCTTAACAATTAGATTTAATCTTTGATAAGCTCAATGTTAAGGTCATATGTTAAAACTTCAATTATCATACTTCCATTTCATCTTTGATTGCACATTCCATGTTTGGCAAAGATAAGATTCATTTCTTAAAAAAAAAAAGGGGTCACATGGAAATGTTGAAGATCAAATGCTGCATTTCTAATCAAGAACTGTGAAACTCCACAAAATGGTGAAAATGCAAGTGTGATTTGTGTGGAAGTGTGCATGAAAAACCTAAACTTTAAGGACAAAGTAATATCTTCAATTGTTTTCTTTATGAAATCAATTCCACTAATTTATGCCGCAGTCCCAAGAAAAATGCAGCATAGCTTATAGTAATCTATCACCTTATTTTAACCATTGCACAACAAGTTCAGCGCCAACAGCCCAGTATTCTAGGAATGTGACGAGGAATTTTTGAACTCTAGAGTAGGAACTATCCAAGGCCTGGCTTTTACCTGAGAATGGTTGACTGCAAAAAGGACACAGCTGCAATTCATCATTCAAAGTAGATCTGGAGAGGATAACATCATGATCCAAGTCAAACAACTGACAATGCACACCATCTAAAAATTTTGCCTAAAAATTGATTAAAATCACTGCAGTACTTACTTGAAAATCTGAAATTCATTTCCACAATTCGGGCACTACAAACACACCATCCAAAAATAAATAAAATAAAATAAATCAGTTATAGAAGGAAAAAATGCACACACATGCATGTGTCTCCATCTTTTATGGAAGGGAGGCTTATTGAAGAACTAGATAGCATATTTCTAAAAAGATAATAAATGAAAGAAAGGATAGTGCCTAGGAAACTGGGAATAAGGGGGTGGAGCCTCACAGTGCCTTGAAGTATGTCACGTCCTGCCCACCAGAGAAAGGCTCCCAAACCTACAATGGGAATAACTACTGCAAGGAGCTGCACATAGACGTCATCAATCAGTGGATCCCATTGCACAAACTGATCTAATTCGAACATAATGCTATGAGGTAATAACTAAAGCACAAAAGTAGATATACAACATAACCTGAAAAAGCTACTATTAGTTTCAATATAGCAAAACACTGCTCATAAGGGGATAAAAAACTCAAGGGACATTCAAGTATATGTGTAACTATATTTACAGATAAGACAGTTCTAACCAGAAAATATTTACCAGATGGTAGCAAACCACTATAAACATTTATAACCAATACAAGAACATTGAAGTAAAAACAGCTTTAACACATGAAGACAGCTTGGAAACAAAAAAAACATGTTTAAATTGAAGTATGAAGAACAAAGATCATATCAGAGCAGTTTCTGCATACTCCAGAAAGTACAATGAACTTCTGATATTAGATTAATCATCTCAAAATATAAAAGCCGGTGCTTCAGAAATTCCAAAAGGAACAACAGGAAGCTCAACTACTAACTAGAAAATCATAATACTGAACAAATCCGAATAAAATCTATGAACAAAATAATATGGTGAATTAAATACCCCTATATTGCAATATTCAGTAAACAATTAACAGATAGTAAATATTAAGGAAAAAAATCGAAGCCCCAAATTTTCAGAGGGTAGAAAGCCATCAATTTGAAAGTTAAAAGACACAACTCACCACAAGCTCCTCTATAAATGCCAATAAAGCATACAATAAACTTATTCAAATCCAAAGAGCCAATCATCGAAAGAAAAATAATAAAAAACTGGGAAAGACAAGCATACCCAGATAGAAATTAGCGTGTCCAAAATCCAACCAACTGTATCAAAAACCCAACCAAGTTGTCCAGACACTGAAAGATAAGTTAACCCAACAGCCAAAGCAATATTTCCCAAAAGCCTGGCAGTACCACTATTATCTCTCCCACCACCACCACCACCACCACCACCACCACCACCACCACCACCAAACCCTTGATTAAACCTCACCAAAACCACCCTCCTCTTCCTTTTTAACCCCTCCTCTTTTATCCAAATCCCATCTTTTCCACCTCCCAACAAACTCCATCTCTCCTTGTAAGACCTTGATTTGAAGCTATCTTTCTTCAAAAAAGCCAACTTTGAACTTGGTAAAGAGCGATATGTAATGGGTTTTTGGTGTTTCTTTAAAGGAGAAAAGTAGATAGGGAATTGCAGTAGTGTTGTCATGGCCAAAAAGAGTAACTTTTGAACCCAAGCTATAACACTGGTATGGGATAGTGTGTGGAAGATTTCATGGTTAATGGAATCAAAATGGTTTCGTGCAGTCTCACGGATGGTTTCAAAGCGTGTCTACTTTCTTTTCCTGAGAGTTAACTGAAGATTTAGTACTCTTCATTAGCCTATGAGGGAGTGCCACTTGTATTTAAAACGACCTGACTGGACAGTTCCCTCCCTTCCTATCCCAGTAGGTTGCATGAGAGATTGGAAATTATTATTAGTATTAGTTAGTATATAACTAAAGGAGGTCACCCGTTTAAACAATAAAGAATAATGATTTTCATTATTCATTACTGTTTAAAAAATTGCTTTTCCTTGCATGTTTTTTTAATGTAATTGGGCTTCCTTTTTATGGTTTTTTTTGTGATAATTAGGGTGTCTGGGTTAGCTTACGTGCTATATAATTTTTTTTTCCAATGTATACATTATTTTTTGATAATCGAGGTGTTCGGAGCAGTTTACTAGCATTATGAATAATCCCAGGACCCATTTTTTTTATATTTGTTTTCTGGTTTTTTCCCATTTATACATTTTTTATAACCAGGGTTTTCAAGCCAACTTACATGTACCACGACTATTATTATTATTATTTATTATTATTATTATTAAGAAGAAGAACAAAGCTAAAATAGATCGTTCTTTCACTATACACAAAGACTAAAATTATTGTGGATTGGAACAGTGACATGACGTTTTTGCCCCTCGATGCGCCTCAAGTTTAACGCTAGAATCTGGGGTAATTTAGCATTTTCACAATTTCGTACACAGTAAAATAACTCTTCTAGCCCTTAATAAGACAAAAACATGGTTTTGCCTACAGGGGTATCACGGTCCTTGCACATGTTTAATGAACAGTACATGGATCGTGCAACTACCAATCTGCCCCCCGTAACGACAAAAACGAAGAATTGGAACTAGGGATGAGTTTGTAATTTTTTTTTCAATTCTTTGATACGACATGAACAATTAAAAAAAATGTGTTAATACTGATGTACCCCTATAGAAGACAAAATGTGAGAATTGGTTGTAGAGGTGATAAGGTAATTGACCATTTCTAAAATAATATTTTCGGACTACTGCAACAGGCGCGTGCAAAGGACACGCTAACGGTTTTCAGGCTCACACTCCCTTATTGCGGGGCGTGTAGGCTACAATGGCGGTGAAAAATATCACAAAACACATCAAATCAATAAGTTTCCTACACAGGAAAAAAAAAAAAACTCAGCGCATTGCGTGAGCAAATTCACTCATCTAAAAGCTAAAACTACTCGTGATTCATCTATTGTTCATAGCGAGACAAATCACTATGGACGACAATAGTAATACTCAGTTTTCGGGTCAATTCGGGTTTGTTCGTTCGATTCGTTGGCTTACTGATTTTTTTGTTTTTGCACAGTTGAATAATGGTTTTGTCCCTTGAAAAAGACAAAAAATGGTTTATCCTTCAGGGGTATCACGGTCCTTACACAATTTCCATGAATAGTACGCGAGTTGGATAACTACCATTCTACCCTCGTAAATGACAAAATTATTGATTTGGCATCAAGGGTTAAGCTGTAATTTCCATCATTTCTTATTATATTTTATTCCAAATGAAGAGTACCTTCAGTTACTAATACTAATATACTCCTATATAAAAAAAATCATGAATTGTCTGTAGGGGTGATTACATAATATTTCCGACTAATTGCAGCAGGCGTGTTCGGAGGACGCGCTGTTGCTTTTCAGGCTCACACCTCATTCGTTCGGTGCATGATGTCTACCCCGGAGGTGAAAAATTACCATCCATCGTGTCAATAGATGCGTCTCCATGTCCTCCACTGTATGGTCAACCGCGTTGCATGGAAAGGTGACCAGAGAAGTTTCAGTTGGCCTATGAATGTTTGTTCCCTTTTTTCTCTCTCCTGCCGGTGAAAGTGCTCGACAGTTCTCGCTATTGTCGAAGTATTTATTTCAGTCCCTTATCTTTTGATTGTGTTTTATGTTCCTGATTTTTGGTATAGAAGTTTTTATTTGTATCAATTTTGCCCTTCAATGGAAATTGACCCAGTCTTTTAATTTTCAGATTAGATTGAAATCCCTAATATATTCGATATCAAAGTTCTGATTTGTTTCAATTTTACCCTTCAATAGCAATTGATTATAAATTGAAGTTTCATTTCGGTCATCAGGCTTTTAATTTCCAATTTGGTTTGAAATTCCTGAATTTTTTTGGTATCAAAATTTAGATTTGTTTCAATTGTGTACTTTAAATTAAAGTATATACATTTGTTTTTTTTTCGACCCATCTACTTTTAATGTTTGATTTTATCTTAATTCCTTTATTTTTTAAAATAAGCGTTATTTTTGTCTATGGTTATATATACATGCTCTTGGTTTTTGTTCTTAATTTTTATGATTTCCTCTATTATGATTTTTTAAAAAATTTAATGTTTGAATTTTAATTTGTTTCTGTGAGATTTTGAAAATTGATATTTAGTATTGTTTTCCCTTTTAAATTTTTATTATTATTTATTCTTCAATTTTTTTTTAATGTAATCAATTTTTTTCTCATTTTTTTATTTCTTTTTTTTTTAATATTTGTAGTTGTGAAAATTTCCAATTATTATAGTTGTAAAAATAATGATAATGATTATTTGTAAGGTTTTTCTTATAACTATATGAGGCTAGGTATATATTTTTATATTTGTTTAATATGAACACCTTAATATATATATATATATATGACCTATTTGTTTTCTTAAAATAATAAATCATTTACAATCACTATTCTAAAATACTTTTAATATAATAATCTGACAAATAAATCTTATAAAAAGAATATATACTTGATTAAAATATTCATGGGTACCCAAGTATCACAATCTCATCATCTCTCAATTTTGAAGACTTGATTGCTGTTTTAGTCAAAGTTTGATGGGGAAAACCCCCTCAACCGATCTCTTCCTAGACGTCTTGTCTTGTTGTTATTTGTCCAAGAGTTATTTTAAAGAGTTAAATTTTTAAAATGGTTATTTGAATAATATGTATATGACTTTTTTGTTGATATAATTAAATAATTATTTTTAAAAAACTTTCTAACAATAATTTTTTTTAATTATATTTAAATTAAATAAATGAATTTAAATATAATTAAAAGACTTGCAATATTTGAAATTTGAAATTTAATCTACTTATTGTATATTTTTTAAGTAATTTGTATATTTTTTTATGATTGTTGTATTTGAAGTTAATTAATGTTATTTATTGTCTTTGAGTGTTAGAAAAACTTTAAAAAAATTAAATGAACACATTAACAAATAATCAATAAGTTCAAACATAATTAATTAAAATACATTTCATTATAAATAATTCAATCAAATTAATTACAAATTATTACACCTATTTTTTATGCTAACTATCATTATAATAATAATTAATAATAATATAATTATTATTATAATATAATAATAATTAATATAAAAACCCACCCCCCGTTCCCCCATCTATTTTTTTTTTTATCAAGAAATCATTAGTGAAGTGTGTTTCATTTGAATTGATCAATATTTTTGTGATGTTGTTGATGACGATGATTCAATGTTTAGTTTTTTATTTTGCGATCTTGGGTTGTACTTTTTGTGATAAGACTTCCTGATCCAAGTTTTGTGTTTCAATTTGATGGAGAACCCGAGCGCAACCATCAAGTGTTCTAGATCCAAGGCAACAAGTGCAAGCAATAGTATAATTGTGACGACTCTATTTATTTTGGCTTTCCATTCTCCTATATGAAGGAATGCTTTCTCAGTTGAAGAAAATGCATTTTGCCTCCCGAAATACCTCTCCTGTTCAAGACATTAAATTAAACAAAAATAGCCAAAATTTAAAAAAAATGGTTTTGCCTATCGAGATGCCTTCTGCGTTGGACTTGCACTTCTTTTCACCAAGCTTGTGCGCTGGTCCTGTTTTTTAAAAGTGTATGGGCTGTTTGGCATTGCGATCGGAAAGTGCTTATGAAAAAAATTGAATTTTTTATTTTTTTATTTTTTATTTTAAATTAATTTTTTTAAATATTTTTAGATTATTTTGATGTGCTGATGTCAAAAATGATTTAAAAAAAATAAAAAAATATCGTTTTGATACATTTCTAAACGAAAAGCACTTTCAAAAGCAACCGCAATCGCACTCCCAAACAGACACATAACTCATAATATTATACGTGGCAAGTAATATGAACAGTTATTATAGATCTTTCAATAATAAATATATGTAAATTAAAAGGATATATATACTTCATTAAAATATTCATGGGCACCCAAGTATCACCATTTCATTACCTCACAATTCTGAAGACTTGATGCTGTTTCAGTGGAAAACATTTGATGGGACCGACCTCGTCTTGAGACGTCTTGTCTTGTAGCAAGTCGTCTTAGACGTGGCTTTGACCAAGCTTCCAAGAAAGCCCACCATTTATTTATATTTATTTATAAACAGGGAAAGCCACGCATCATATCATCACCAAATTGAGCACCAGAGCAGAGACTTGAGAGGGGAAAAAAGAGGAAGAGGAAATGTCTGACAGCCATAGCCTAAATCTTGCTTTCGAAAAAGAAAGGTTAGTTTACGATTTGAATCTTCTTGGTTTGCTCTTCTTTTTTCTGAGTTTAATTTCCATTTCCGTTTATTGATCTTCACTGACTCTAATTTTTCTCCCAGTGATTTCTATTCCTGCTCAAGTTGCAATAACAAAACTAGCCTTGTAATTTCGAATATTACAGTTTCTAAAACAATTTTATCTTGCTGTGATGACAGCATCCATATTGTGCAGCATGAGGTTTTTGCCCTTATCCTCAAGGCATTAAACGACCATATCCAAGTGAAGTTTCAATCAATTCAAGCGTCTCCCATGGACGCGCACCATCTTGCCATGTTCATTTTCCTACTGGCTCTATTCACCTACGCCACAGCAGTGGTGGTGGAGGTTATGCTCCGAGCTTCTGAATCAATTTACCATACACATGTCGGCAACATCCGCCTCTTTGCCGGTGGCTTGGCTGCAGTTTTGCTTCTATCAGTTCTTGATCCAGTTCTGGGCTGCATCATATCCGTGATTTGGGTTTGTTTATTTGTGAAAATAGCATATGAATCACTCCAAGAGTTGTACAGAATTTTATGCCAAATAATTGCTGAGGCACGCCACATGATGAGCAGGCTAAGAGGGGGCGTGAGATGTCTTGGAGAAGAGGAACCAAATCAGCCGCCAGCGTAGGCCCTTCAAAAATCACGGGATAAATACATTTCTGCTGAATTAAGCATTGAGAGGCTCCAATCGATAAGACTGGTTCCAAATATCATGATCCAAACACAAGCCCAAACAATCATCTCTATGGAAAACCCAGAATCCTTATAGAAGTTCTTGCGGCTTCATCAGTCAATTTTATCATTCATTTCCTCAAAAAATGGTTTCTATAATTACTTTTTTTAATGCTTTCTCGAGATTATAAGAAGTTCCTCCCTTCCGTCTCCAAATAATAGCAAAGTTAATAGGCGAATATTTTACATTGTAGATGGGTATTCAATTTAGATTTTTAATTATTCTTGATTTTTTAAAATAAATATTATAATTTAAATTGCGTAGTTCGACACCATACCTTTATAAAAAATGGTCTAATAGAAAGAAAATAAGAGTGGATATAAAATACAATTTAAAATTGGTAAATACAATATATTTATATTGTAGATGTTCGATTTAGAATTTTAATTGCTATTAATATTTGAAAGAAATATTACAAAATCACATTACATTATTTCATAATCTAATTAGTTAGGGGTTTAATTGAAAAATAATAAGGTTCACATAATTTGACTCTTACATTATCATTATTTTTAAAATATTTTAAGAGACTTGTGATTTAGTTGATATAAAATTAGAAATCTTCTTCTCTTATATGATTTTATATTGAAAACAAAAACAATATAAATACAAAATCAAAATTTAGTGTGAGTGTGTGTGTGTGTATTGAAAAAGAATTAGTTAAATTTGTTTCTTGCTTTATAGATTCTAAAGATTTATTTGTATATGTTTTTTTCTTTAAAATTAATTCAAGAAGTAAATATTTTCAATTATTCCTTGAATACTTTAAAAATTTCCTACTCCATATGTCAACTTCTTAGAACTATTTTAGTTTACTAGAATTTTAAAATATATAATTTGACTGCAGCATTATCTAAGTAATAGAAATAGTATTCAAATGGACGATGTTACCCATCATGGTGACTAAAATCCATTTTGTCCCTCAGCTCCCATATATACAGATGACAAGCAAGAAACTGCGTTGAGAAATACCACCTCTACATATATTACAGCTTACGACACACTTCACAGACCATCAGCACCAAGGCAAGGGATCCGAAAAGTGTTGTCTAAAATACACACTGGGACACGCCGCATCATCGCTAGAACCGGAGACATGATCACCGGATCGATGAGGAGAGAAATACGGCTCATATTTCACACGCCGTAAGGAGAACTAGGATTTCCGGGTCCAGCCTCGGTTGCCTTCTCGTATGCATCCGATGTAGACAATCACTCATCGCCCATGGCCTGACATGCTAGCAAAAGGTTGCGTTATTTTTGTGATGTTTTTAAATTATTTTGATATGTTGATGTTAAAATTATTGTTTTGATGCCTTTTCAAGAAAAAAATTATTTTGAGTCAAAAACGTATTTGCGAGTATTGAAAGCAAGAGAAAAGGAACCAATATTGCATGAAATAGACAAAATTGTAAGGATAGTTGCATAAATTTTGGATATTGTAATATTTTTAATCATATTTTTTTAAGAAAAAAGTGTCTATGAAGCTTGCAAGTAAATGAACACGATGAATTTTAGAAAGTGCACTGCCATCTAAATCATGCTTATTGATACAATTTTGTTTCGGTTAAAAGTTTTGTATTACATAAAAAAACAAAACAAAACAAAACAATATTATTTTTATCTCGTTTTAAATACCAATTTATACTAAAAATACCGGTCAAATACCGATTAAAATATCTTGAAATTACTCCGGCGTGCCATTTCGGCTAAAGAGAAAAAGAGGCTCTACTGGCCAAAACTTAATGCCACCACTGACCTCTTATATACACATATATATATATATATATATATATATATATACATATACATATATAATAGGGTAAAGTGTGATTTGACCCACTCCGAGTGCCATTTTTCCAAAATAGTTTACTAGATTGCATGCTGAAAGGATATCTATTGCAGAAAGGTTGTCCTGCACCAAAGGAAGGAGCACAAGATGTGTTGTACTTAAGAGCAATTGAGATATATAATTGAATAAAGTCATCAAATTTGTTTAAAGTTTATTTCCATTGCCAGATCAGACAGCAAATTATTAAGTCTCTTATATGTACAAGACATAGCAAGAACTTTCAAACCAGCAGGCACGATACAATCAAAAAGTGTTTTTTAAAGACAAATCTTATCATAAGATTAATAATACTTTTTTTAAAATTATGTCTGACTTGTAAATAAAAATAAAATAAAATGGGATATCATGTTGCGAACCCAAATTTAAGATTTTTAATGAAATAACATAATTTATATATGTCACAATTAAAAAATGCAATTTTTCAAATGAGATAGCATAAATTACAATGGAAGATGAATTTTGTTTTATTAAAAACATATTGAAACTCCAATTACAATATTGTTGATATAATTGGAAAGATTTTCATGAAATGAATCGACAACACCAAGAAAGGGCACTAACAATGAGTATAATAAGTGTTTGTTTGATAGTGTGATTGAAATTACTTTTAAAAATATTTTTTGTTTATAAATACATCAAAATTAAATTTTTTGTTTTTTAAAAAATATTTTTAAAATTAGCACATGAAAATGATCTAATACCACTAAGGTTTTATAATTTCTAGTAAAAAATAAAAAAAAATATTTTGTTTCAAAACACTTCTCAACAAAGGGCAAGCTAGCCACACCATAACCTTGATTATTGAATTTGTCTCTTTAAAATCTTTATGATTGTACTGGTGTATCTAATTGAAGCTTCCATGTGATTTTTGTTTTTTTTTTTTCTATTTTTTTATAATTTGTATAAGGTTTTTTTAAAAAAAATATGTGAGGCTAATCTTGTATTTTGATATTTGTTTAATATTTATATATATATATAAATGAACTAATTTGTTTTTGAAATCTCCAATCAATTTAGGCTCGGTTTTCTAAAATACTTTAAATATAATAATATGAAGAACAAATCTTAAAAAATAAAAAATAATTTAATTTCTTTTTAAATAAAAATTACTTTAAACTAAAAATATATCAAACTACACATAGATAAAAATTAAAACTCTATACTAAAAGTATAGATACATAATATTAAAAATATAGATACATAAATAAAAAAAATTAAGAACTATTACAAATAAATTGAAAAAAAAATCGAAACTAAATTACAAAATAAAAAAATAAAAACTAAAATGTAAAATAAAAAATTATAAAAGAAGAAAAATACCGCGGCGGGGGTGGTTGACAATGAGGACGACAAAGAATGGAAACTTTGTAAAATGACAATGACAAGCAGGGAAGCAAGGGAAAGTAGTGACAATGACAAGCAGGGAAGCAAGGGGAAAGTAGTGACAATGACAAGCAGGGAAAATAGTGGGAAAATTTTGTTGTCATCTCATAGCAATCTCTATAAAATAGACACGGTTAGATTTCTCAAAACTTAACAAAGAAATGGAGCAGCACATGTTTCTTAAGCTGCTCTCTCCGACTGATATCAGACAAAGACTGACAATTCCGACGGCCAATCTAGGAGACTTCGAGTTCCCGACGGGACAGCATGCGATAAACATTGAGGTTACTGACACTCTTGAGCAACCGTGGACCTTTAAGCTGTCAATTCGCCGGAATAACAATCCAAACCCAAGACCAGTGTTTACCGGTGAGTGGATCCGATTTGTGAAAGAAAAAGGTCTGAGGGCCGGGGATAGGGTTGTTTTCTCTAGGCAACAAGTTGAAGGTAACGGCGTGCAATACAGAATCAGAGCTGAGAGAAAAATATTCAAGTATTGGGTTAATGTTCAGTGAGTTGCCTTCTCTGTCTTGACTTTGAGTCAACTTTAATTAACGCTACTTAAAGTTCCGTTCCAGTTTCCATGTCGAGGTGATGTTTTTGTGATTATTACTTTGTCATCTTTAGTTATGTATGGTCTGTACTCGTGAAAAACAGTCTGTGGTTGTGAGTATTTAGTGTTTGAATTATGTATGTATGTATCTATGTATGTATGTATGTATGTATGGTTTCTCAGTTTTTACTCTTTTCCATATTATTATAGATTTTAACAATAAATTTACCATTTTATTTTTTTAATCATATAATTTAACTCTCAATTCCAGAAATATTTTACCCTTTTCTAGAACACATGTGCATCATTATCAGATATTCTTTGGGGTTGTTTAAAACAACGTATTTGCCGGGCGTTGCGGGCTGGGGGTTTTAGTTTATTATTTATTATATTTGTATTTTAGTTTATTATTTATTATTTTTTTTTATAAAAAATATATTTTTAATATTAAAATAATCTAAAAATTAATTATAATAAATAAATAAATTAGAAAGAGATTACAATATAATTTTTATCATACTCATTACTTGGATCACATACTCAATTGAGCTAAATATTTATTTTTTATCTAAAACAAAATCCTAGAAGATTAAAAATAAATCAATATTGAGGCATTGGGATAAAAATAACATATCAAAATAAATTATATTGTCTAGTTAATAATCAACAAATTATTAAATGATGAAATATAAAAACAATTAAGCAAGAAATAAGAGAAGTTCTAACTATGATGAGTAAAGTTTGGGGAAGAAAACAAAAAAGAATTTTTTTTAGAAAAAACTCACGTGCTCGGACCTGGTTAACTTAAAGTGCATGGGCCTTAAGATAAAACCATAGACACGTGGGTTTGGAGTAGTCCAAGTCGTCTACCCCTTAAGTTTTTTTAAAAAACAAATGGTAGGCAACACCCTACATGCCTAACTAATGCAAACGACACATCGTGTGTCTTGCCTATATTCTGGGAACTTGTGGTTGCTAGAAAGTCAAGCGGTAATGATTTAGACAAAAAAAAAAAAAACATTTTCAATCATATTTTGACAAAAACAAAAGCATTCCAAACACCTTATAAAACATATTCATGACCCCCCAAATATAGCTTGGAAACTCATAATCAACCTGAAGCCAAATTATTTTTTAAGTTTAAAATCTATTATATCATGCGAGTTCAGGATAACAAACCACCTAGAAAAAACTCTCTCAATGAAAAAAAACATTTTTACACTAAGCACTATTTTTCATGGTCATAATCGATATTAACAATGATTTTCTCTCTCAACCTTTGAAATTCAGCCACTTTCTCTCTCCTCTATCAAATTTCTAAAAGTAATATTACTTTAATATAATTACAAAAACTTGGAAAAAAATGCAAACCAAAAAAGCATCAAACAAAACAATAAAATAATTTATAAGAAAATAAAAAAAGGAGTCATGCCAACATGCATGACCCATTTAGCAAAGGCTTGTGGCCCTTTTTTTTTTTTTTTTGAAATGTCATCCATTCTATTTTTTTTGAAAAAAAATTAAATCAATAGCGTATGGGTGAAAAATAAGGAGAAAAATTCCTTTGACCTAAAAACTTAATTTCAGCATATTTTTGACCCTAAATACATAAAAAATACCATTGGAACCTTGATAAGCTCATTTATAACCTCAAGAAACCATCCCAAAACCTCAAACAAAAAAACTTATTTCCAACCATACTTAGATAATAAGAACGAAAAGCAAATTATTGGCTAGGAATTTTAGCTAATTGATCTACAGTTTATGCATGATTTTGAACTTTTCTAACACTGTGGAGTCATATTGAATAAATATCTCCTCATTTAGAAGAAACAAAATGGATCAAATATTGAGGCATTTTTATAGAAGGGGAGAGATGTTATAGAATTATAATTTGTATAATATTTTTACGTTGAAAAAAATATGATTCCGCCCGCGACGAGGCGCGAGTACCATGGCTAGATGTTTTCTTTTATTTTTATTTGTTCTTTGGGTTAGATGATTTTTATAATTTTATTATTTGCGCAATAATAATGATAATTTTAGTGATTATTTTTTTATAAAAATCTTTTGATTTTTTTTAAAGATTTTCCTGAAATTTTAATTTATATCGGTGATCATTTTAAAAGTAATATTACTCTATTTTTCCCTTTTTTTGTTTTTTGTTTTGTTTTCTGTTACTTTATTTGTTCTTTAGATTATATGTTTTTTATGATTTTATTATTTATGCAATAATAATGATAATTTTAGTTATTATTTTTTTATTGTTGTTTTATAAAAATCTTTTGCTTTTTTTTTCATGGCAATTTAATTATTTTAATTATTTTGGCTGTAATGTTAGTAATAATTTTAGCTTTTATAGCAATGATTATGACAATAACATCAGGATGAATTTTCAATCTATGTTTTCATCTTTTTGTTGATAGAAAATTAACAACTTATTTTTTTATTTGATTATTGTAGGTATTTTCATAATTTATATTTTATTTTTGTTTGATTTAAATTGAATTATATAATGAACTAATCTTAATACAATGAACTTAATAATTCAGATATCTGAGTTTTCTTGCTTTTTTAATGATGATGATAAATTTATGTTGGTTATTTCGTTTGAAACTACTAAACAGATAAATTTATATCGATTTTAAATTTATATATTTTATAGAAAACTTGCACTTGACATGAATTACCCGCATGATTTATTATTTTAGCTAAATTTATATTATAATAAAAAAAATACACACAATTAATATTTTTTACATTGAAAAAAAATATTTTGCATGCTCATGGCGGCTTGAGGGCATTGTCTAGTACATATATAAACATGGACAAAAATAGGAACTATTTCAAAAATATAAAAAAAACAATAAAGGAATCAAAATAAAAAATTAAAAGTATAAGGGCCGAAATGAAAACTAAATATATTATCAATTTCAATCAAAGGACAAAATTGAAAAATCAAACCTTCTATACCAGAAATATTAAGAGATTGAAAACCAAACCCAAAATTAAAAGAATAAGTACTGAAATAAAAAAGTAATATATAATCAATTTCAATCGAAGGACATAATCGAAACAAATTAAAACTTACAGAACAAAAATAAGGACCATACTATACAATTAAAAGATCAGGGAATGAAATGAAACAAACATAAAAGATGGTCTGCCGTGTAATTTACCATGCAGGAGAGAGAAAAAAGAGAAAAAAAGTTCAGCTGACTACAGTCACATCTCCAACCACGGTGTGATGCCACGTGCCACACCATGATGAAGAGGTCATGATGACACATTAACTGAGATGCCAAATGGACATTTTCACCACCATAAACCTACATACACGCCACTTGAATGGAGCGACATGAAGAAAACCGTCGGCACGTGTACAAGACGCGCCCATAATACCGGAACACCCCTATAGTCAACTTTTTGATTTTATCTTATTTGGAGGCAAATTAATATTTAAACATTTTTAAAAAATGTGAAATATCTGAAACACTCCCGCAGGAAATCTTGATTTTTGTCTTATTTGAAGGTAAAAGGATTATTGTATTGTGCAATGAAATGTGAAATTACCGTGACACCCCTTCAGTAACTCTTGATATTTGTCTTATATGAGGGTAAAATGGTTATTTATTGTGCAAAGAAATATAAAAAAATCACAAAAATTGAGACCAAGACACCCGAACCAAACTGACCTAATACTACTATTACAATCCATAATGAAAACACTCATAATGAATAGTGAATATCTGATCTCTTTTAGTATATAGCATAATAAAGAGCCTTTTGTGTAGTCCTGTTTTTTAAGTGAAATTGAGGTGGATGACATGTCATCCATCCCATGACTTTTTGATATAAAATCTAGACAACACGTTATGTGTCTTTTCCTAGATTTTAACCACTATAGTGGCTATTAAAAATGAAGTATGTTTTTTTTTTAACAAAAAAATCTCTTTTTTAATATATTATTTTACCTAAAACATATAGAAAAGTGCCTAAACACCTTAACAAACCTATAAATCAAGAAGAACACAACACCTCTTTCACTAATCTGATATCTAGCTCTCATTTAGATGAACAAAATTAGGTGAAATTCAAATCTCTCACCCAATCTCTCGATATGTATTAAGTTTGTTATAAGAGATAAAGCCGTTTAATATTATAATAGTTGTTGCTTTTCAAAGTGTTTTTTTCTTGAAAATGCCATTATAATAATTTCAAAATAAAGTGATTTATATTAGTTTTTATAATAATTTTGAAAGCAATGTTTTAATACGTTAGTGGGGGAAAGGTTTTTTTTACGGAAAAAAATATTGAGGTGTTGAAGAATTCTTTGGTATTGTTATTGAACTTGAAAATATGATCATTTTAAAAAGTTTTGTCCATGAAGAAGGATTTTCATTGCAAAGTAAAAATCTAATATGTGTGCTCAATAAAATAAATTAAGAATTATCTGTGTCAATAAACGATAAGAAATATGTTGATCTAAACCAAAGATTTGGTCAAGAAGAAGTGATTAATATTCATATTAAGATATTTGATCTCATATTGTGTGTAGCTTTTCTATTTTTTAAATCTAATAATAGAACAATAATTATTTTTTTATTATTAAAAATATCAATAATTTTAAATAAGCAGAAAACATATTTTTTTGAAGTTAAAAATTAACTTTCTTGTTAATAGATCTATTGTTTATCTTACTGAATACAATGTTTTCAGCTAAAATAATTATTTTGTGCTAAAAACCATTTTATGTTTGATAAAGAAAGTTTAGAAAAAAAAAATGTTGTAAAGAAACTATATAGTATCAAATTGGAATTGAGAGGACAAAGTAAAATGAAAAATCGTATAGCTCAGAGAACCTCTTAGATGTTTCAAATTACTGTGCCTATCTAATTCACATAGCTCATCAGTTCACATTATTATATTCATCTGAATAAATGTTTATATATATTGTCTCAAAAGTGTATTAATTTCAGAATATTATACGTGGCAAGTAATATGAACAGATCCTTCAATAATAATTATCTGTAAATAAAAAGAATATATACTTAATTAAAATATTAATGGGTACCCAAATATTACAATTTCATTACCTCTCAATTCTGAGACTTGAATGCTGTTTTAGTCAAAGTTTTTTGATGGGGGAAAACCCCCTCAGCCGACCTCTTACTGCGACGTCTTTTGTTCTGTTCCAATTCGTCTTAGACAAAATGGAGTACGTGCCTTTGACCCCGCACTTCTTTTAACCAAGCTTCCAAGAAAGCCCACCATTTATATATTTCCACCATTTTGGAAAGCCTCGCCCATATCATCACCAAATTGAGCTCCAGAGCAGAGACTAGAGAGGGGAGAAAAGACGAAGAGGAAATGTCTGTCAGCCATAGCCTAAATCTTGCTTTTGAAAAAGAAAGGTTAGTTTACGATTTGAATCTTCTTGTCTTGCTCTTCTATTTTCTGGGTTTAATTTCCATTTCCGTTTATTGATCTTCCCTGACTATCATTTTTCTTCCAGTGATTTCTATTCCTGTTCAAGTTGCAATAACAAAACAATTTTATCTTGCTGTGATGACAGCATCCGTCTTGTGCAGCATGAGGTTTTTGCCTGTCTCCTCAAGACGTTAAGCGACCATATTCAAGTAAAGTTTCAA
Organism: Salix udensis; assembly: GCA_029204005.1. Lineage (NCBI taxonomy): Eukaryota > Viridiplantae > Streptophyta > Magnoliopsida > Malpighiales > Salicaceae > Salix > Salix udensis. Next base: position 5,074,303 of record CM055034.1, read on the forward strand.
TCAATTCAAGAGTCTCCCATGGACGCGCACCATCTTGCCATGTTCATTTTCCTGCTGGCTCTATTTACCTACGCCACGGCAGTGGTGGTGGAGGTTATGCTCCGAGCTTCTGAATCAATTTACCATACACATGTTGGCAACATCCGCCTCTTTGCCGGTGGCTTGGCTGCACTTTTGCTTCTATCAGTTCTTGATCCACTTCTGGGCTGCATCATATCCGTGATTTGGGTCTGTTTATATGTGAAAATAGCGTATGAATCATTCCAAGAGTTGTACAGAATTTTATGCCAAATAATTGCTGAGGGACGCCACATGCTGAGCACGCTAAGTTGGAGATGTCTCGAAGAAGAGGTATGTAACAGACCAAGCCATGAGAGGGGAGAAGAAGAGAGCAACGAGAAGGGAAGAGCAGCCGAGATGGGAGGAGCAGCCGAGAGAAGGGAGGCTGTCGAAGAAGACATTGAAATGAAAGGCCTTGACCCGAGAAGCTTCCTTAGCAAGCCTACCTGCACGGGAAACAAGGAAACATCAGCGTGTATGGCTGAGATGGAGGAGAGAAGTACTTACGTGGACGGTCCGGATGAAACGCAAGGGACAGCGCCAGATGACCAACGCGTGGCCAAAGAGATAAGACAAGTCAGCGATGAGCAACACGTGGCAATAGAGATAAATGAGATAGGAAACGACACCGTATAATCAACAGATAACAGGAAGGGAGCGTAGACAATTGTGACTGAAATACATACAAGAAGAGACGTATGCTACGACAAACAATTCCTAAGGACTATAAAAGAGAAGAGAGGGACAGATACGAGGGCACGACGGAAATTGCTTTGAAGCAAATCACATGTCCAAGGAGGCCCAGGCTACCTCGAATCTGCCCAGAAATTGATTCCTAGTTATTAGTTGAATTCCTTAATTTTCTTTTTAGAATAGTTTCTTTCAGTATCCATAAACCCCAAAAAACCCAAAAAGATTTGTTCTTGAATATCTTTGTTTTTTTTCATAATTATATAAAAGCTCGAGAGAATTATTCTCTCACAAAAAGAATTAATTTCAAGTTTGTTCCAAGTGGTATCAGAGCCGGTCAATCCTCGATATGGCCGAAGGCACCAGAGTTTCCCAACTTATAGAAACAGTAACCGGGATGAAACAACAACAAGAAATACAACAAAACAGCAGGGTCAGCAACAAGTATTGGAAGATATAGTTCAACAGCTCAAAAATATGTCTGCCCGACTGGATCAGTTGACCAAATCACAAGGGAAAAGGCCTATGATTTCACCCCCCGATTCCCCCAACCGGGCCCTTCAAGGCGAGCCCAGACATGAGATAGTCCCACAGGAAGGAAATTAGCAGGTCCAAATTAAGTCCATCAGGCTAGAGTTCCCTCGCTTTAATGGGGACGACCCTATCGGATGGGTCTACAAAGCCAATCAATTTTTTAACTTCCACAACACCCCAGCCCAGCACAAGCTATTCATAGCCAGTTTTCACATGGAGGGAAAGGCCATTACGTGGTACCAAGAGCTAGAAGACACTGGAATCATCACGAGTTGGGAGGCCTTTGCCACGGCTCTCAACACTAGATTTGGGGCATCTTCCTACGATGACCCCATGGAAGCTCTCATAAATATCAAACAGACGTCCACTGTTGAGATTTACAAACCAGGTTTGAACTACTGTCAAATCGAGTTCGGGGGCTGTCCAACTCACACAAGCTCAGTTGTTTTTTGGGAGGGCTAAGAGAAGAAATAAGGATGGGAGTTCGGATGCTGAACCCCCAGAACCTGACTTCAGCCTATGGGCTGGCCAGGATGCAAGAAGAAGACTTGTCCATAATGAGAAGGGCGTGGAGGCCCAATCCAGTAGGGTCATAAGGCCGAAATCATGCTCCAACCCAACAGAGGGTAGAGGGCCTGGAAGGAAGATCGATGCCCATACATAGACTCTCACCAGCCCAGATGAAGGAGAAGAGGGATAAGGGCCTCTGTTTTAAATGTGACAGTAAGTGGGGACCGGGCCATCGATGTGGAGGGCCCAAATTATTCCTGATTGAAGAAGTTGAGGAAGGAGATACAGATGAGGCAGAAGAGGGCCTGGGCCTGATAGGCCTCAACGACGCACCAAAAGGGTCTGTGGAAGGAGTGGGGATATCACTGCATGCCATAATAGGGAATCCCGACCCTAAAACTATGAGGGTAAGCATAAAGGTGAAGGGTCATTATTTTATTGCCCTAATTGACACTGGAAGTACACATAATTTCATACATCCAAAGGTGGCTAGGAGGACTGGATTAAGAGTGTCAAAACATGAACCTGTTGGAGTCAGTATAGCTGACGGGTCCAAACTATGGAGTGAAGGAAGCTGTAAGGACATCCTAGTATTTATACAGGGAGGCCGATTCACAACTCAAGCCTACCTCCTCTAGCTGGGAGGCTGTGACATGGTCCTTGGCATCCAATGGTTGAGCAGTTTAGGGCCCATTGTGTGGGATTTTTCATCCTTAAAAATAGCCACACAAAGGAAGATCATAACATGCATCTAAGGGCAGTGTTCGCAACACTAGTCAAACATCAGCTATTTGCCAAACAATCCAAGTGCAAATTTGCAAGCAGCGAGATAGAATATCTGGGCCACATTATATCCGACCAAGGGGTACATGCAGACCCCAGCAAGGTTGAATCCATGATCCAGTGGCCTCGGCCCAAGACATTAAAGTCCCTCAGGGGCTTCCTAGGCCTAACAGGCTACTATCGAAGATTCATACAAGGGTATGGAGGCATAGCTGGGCCTCTAACCAGGTTACTTAAAAAGGGGGCTTTCCAATGGGATTCAGAGGCAGAAAAGGCCATTGAAAAGCTGAAGGAGGCAGTGACTACCCTCCCAGTATTAGCACTACCATATTTTACAAAAAGTTTCACAATTGAATGCGATGCATCATGAATAGGACTGGGAGCAGTATTAATGCAAAAAGGCCGACCAATATCATTCTTCAGCAAGGGTTTGAATGGGAGGGAACTCACTCTATCAACCTACAAAATGAGTTTTTAGCCCTAATTTCAGTAGTTCAAAAATAAAGGCCCTATCTTTTAGGGTAGGCATTCAAAATCAAAACAGACCAGCAGTCATTAAAATATCTCCTTGAAAAGAGAATCAGCACCCCTACACAGCAAAAATGGATATCTAAGCTAATCGGCTATGACTTTGTAGTGGAATACAAGGTTGGTAAAGAAAATTTAGTGGCAGATGCACTTTCTCGAAAGGAAAGCACCACCGAGGAGGGGACATTATGGGAAATATCCACACCCCTGGTGAATTGGGTGGAATAGCTAAAACAAGAGTATGACAAGGATCCTGAGATACAAGTCATACAGCAGCAAATAGACAACGAAACTATTGGGTCACTAAAATTTCAGCTCAGGAATGGAATCCTATACTACAAACATAGGATATATGTCAGCAAGTCCAACCCACTCAAACAAGACATCCTGGCCTACATTCACAATAGCCCATCTGCTGGGCATACAGGGATGGAGAAAACACTTCAAAGGGCGAGGAAAGATTTTTTTTGGAAAGGGATGAAGACAGATATCCAAACGTTCATCAAATAGTGTGAAATATTCGGAAGGCCAAAGGGGAGAATACCAGGCCCTCAGGACTCCTACAACCACTACCCATCCCCACTACGCCTAAGTCCTCTATATCCATGGATTTTATAGAAGGTTTGCCAAAATCAAATCAATTCTCAGCAATTTTGGTTGTGGTTGATAGATTAACTAAATATGCCCATTTCATACCACTATCCCACCCCTATAATGCCATCAAAATGGCTCAACTATTTGCACAGAACATCATGAGGCTCCATGGCCTTCCCAACAGTATAGTATCAGACTGAGACCCAACATTTACAAGCAAGTTCTGGGGAGAATTATTCAGGGTGCAAGGAGTTAAATTACTCATGTCCACAGCCTACCATCCCTAAACCGATGGACAGACAGAAGTCACGAATAAAACCCTAGAGGGCTATCTCAGGTGCTCTGTGGGGGATAACCCTAAAGGTTGGTCAAACTGGTAGACCATGGCAGAATATTGCTACAATACAAGCTATCACTCATCTACCAAAACTACTCCGTTTGAAGCTACCTACGGATACCCACCCCCAAGCCTTACCGACTACATCCCAAGTTCCACACAAGTATAAGCAACAGAAGAGCATTTGCAAGATCAAACAGAGCAATTGGCACAAATAAAGCATCATCTACTAAAGGCTCAACAAAGACAGAAAAAACAGGCAGATAAAGGAAGAAAAGACATGGAATTTCAAGAGGGTGACTGGGTTTACCTTAAACTCCAGCCATATCGCCAGCGCAGCATGCCAAAGAACAAAAACAACAAGTTGTCATATAAATATTTCGGCCCTTTCAAAATACAAAGGAAAGTAGGGCCAGTAGCTTACCAGCTGGAATTACCCAAGGAAGCTCGGATTCACAACACATTCCATGTGTCCATGTTGAAGAAGTGGATCGGTAAAGACAAGAATCCAAAACCCTGGCTGCCGGAGCTAGAGACCAACCGAGAAGACAACCCTCAGCCCAAAGAAATTTTCGACAGAAGGCTCACCACCTCACAGGGAAAAGAAATAGAAGAAATACTGTTGCGATGGGACAACCAACCCGCGGAAGACGCAGTGTGGGTAGAAGAAGAATGGTTCAACAAACACTATCCTCACCTTAAGGTCAACGTTCTCGAAGTGGGGGAGAGTTGTAACAGACCAAGCCATGAGAGGGGAGAAGAAGAGAGCAATGAGAAGGGAAGGCAGCCGAGATGGGAGGAGCAGCCGAGAGAAGGGATGCTGTCGAAGAAGACATTGAAATGAAAGGCCTTGACCCGAGAAGCTTCCTTAGCAAGCCTACCTGCACGGGAAACAAGGAAACATCAACGTGTATGGCTGAGATGGAGGTGAGAAGTACTTACGTGGACAGTCCGGATGAAACACAAAGGACAGCGCCAGATGACCAACGCGTGGCCAAAGAGATAAGACAAGTCAGCAATGAGCAACACGTGGCAATAGAGATAAATGAGATAGGAAACGACACCGTATAATCAACAGATAACTGGAAGGGAGCGTAGACAATTGTGACTGAAATACATACAAGAAGAGACATATGCTACGACAAACAATTCCTAAGGACTGTTGTAACCCAATTTTTGGGTTACTCCCCAAAATAAAATAAAAATAACAAAAATAAAATAAAAAGAGCCGACATGGGTTGAAAAATCAATCTGGAAATTTTGGCTGTTGTCGCGAGTCTAATCGTATCTCTTTGGTTCCGAAAATAGAGAAAAATACAGATTTAAGGCAAAAATAATTTATCGTTAGATGAATCTGTGTAAAAACTAAGTTAAACGACATAATTATATTTTTTATGGGTTGATTCGATTTAATCGTCAACAAATTTAAAGTTTAGTTATGATCGGGAATTAATTTAAGGTCCAATCGAAGGATTTAATTAAGTGCAAGGACTTAATTATACTTTAAATTGGTCAGATTAATTTTATTAAGGGTTTAGTCAATGAGAAATCAATATCTTGAATTTAATTCGGGCTCAATTGATGAGAATGAAATTTTTGGAGACCGATTTGAATTTTTAAGTCAATAATGCAAAATCAGGGGCCAAATTGAATGAATTGAGAATTTAACAGTCAATTGAGGGTTAAATCGCGCAATCGGAAACCAGAGACCAAAATAAAAAGGGTGCGCACATTTAAGGTTGATGTTGAAATTTTGACGGGGATACAATTGCATAAAATTAAAAGTTAAAAACTAATTGGGGATGCAATTGAACCAATCAAACATCGAAGGACCAAATTGCAAAGTCAAAACTTTGCAACCCACTGCCTCTGCAAATTTGCAGAGGCCGTGGGTATTTGCAGTCTGCAAATTCCTTGCAGAGGTAGCCTCTGGAACGAATTTGCAGTCTGCAAATTCAATTTGCAGAGGCAGCCTCTGCAACTGCAATGAATTTGCAGTCTGCAAATTCAATTTGCAAAGGTAGTCTCTACAATTCTTTGCAGAGGAGGCAGAGGCAAGAGCTGCCTCTGCCCCTATAAATAGGAGGAATGAGGGGGGGGGAGAAGAAAACCGGCAGAGGAAAAGAAAAATAAAGAAGAGTGTTATGTGAAAATCTGGGAGAACAGAAGATAAACAGAGGAGAAAAGGGAGAGAAAAAGAAGAAAAATAGAGAAAACCAGAGAAGAGGAACGAGAGAAAAACAGGGAAGAAATTCTGAAATTTTGCAAGAAACAAACGGGAGAAGAGGAGAAAATCACACGGAGTAACACCCTCACCATCATCTTCCCGACGACCAGTCCTTCTTCTTCTCTCTCTCTCGGTCTATAGGCCCCTCTCTCTTTCTCTAAGAAAACAGCTCCGACGAGCTCTCTCTCTCTCCACCATTAAAGGTGATCCAGTCACCTAAAACCACCCTAGTCACCTCCGTTAACCTCCCCTCGACGCCTGAAACTGAACCAAACTCTCAGGCGAAGCCACAACGACAGTTGCAGCCACTGCAACATAAAGCCCGACGACTTTGGAAGCTCCCACCGGCCACCATAGGCCACCGTTGACGACGTCACCACGACAGGAATCATCACCTCGAGCTCCTCTACCCAACAGTGCTAGCAGGTACACATTTCATCACACTCGAAAAACACCCCCTATTCATCGTCTTCTTCCTCCAGCTCGCTGCATGCGCAGTGGGACGTGTTTTGCGTCCCACTGTGCATGCGGGCAGGGCCTGAGGGGGACGGGCCGGGCTTTGTGCCCGGCCCAAACGCCACAGCCTTTTGGGCTTCCAGCCCTTGAGGGCTGGAAGCCCAGCCCATTCAGGGTGGGCTGTCAGCCCACTACGGCTGACAGCCCAGCCTAGAAAAAAATAAAAAAATAAAAAATACAAATTGACAAAAAAAGTATTTTTTTACCACTATTGTTATTACAAAAAAATTTAAAAATATAAAAAATGTATTTGTTTTTTGTGCATACGGCTGGATTCCAAAACTTTCCTCATTTTATTTCTCATAAAAAATATGTTGCATATTTTTCCATATTTTTAAAACGAAAATTTGGATATCGTAATAAGTTTGCGATTATCCATTGGAATTTGGCCAAAATATCAAAAATAATTATAAATATTTTTGTTTCATCTGTCAGGGTGTAAATTTACATTGTAAAATACACCCGCAGATAAATTTTCTTTTACTACGGTGTAAAATTACATGGTAAAGTACATCCGTAGATAAAAAAAGATTTTTACTACGGTGTAAAATTACATTGTAAAGTACATCCGTAGATAAAAAAAACTTATAACTGCGGTGTGTAAAATTACATTTTAAAGTACACCCGCAGATAAAAAAAAATGTATTTTTGAAAATGCAGTGTAAATATTTTAACTTAGAAAAACAATCAAACAATAATGCAGCTTACCTTAGGTAGGGTGCACTGGGGGTGATGCGTCTTCCCCTTGCACAACAAGTCCCCTTACCCAAGACTCTCGCAGACCAATAGGTTTCCTAGTGACCATAATACTAGGTGGCGACTCCTAATAATTATAGTCATAAATTTTACGACTATAAACAACCCCATTTTCACCGCGCGCCGTTGTCCCCCGACACAGGAGAATGGCGGGGCGCGAAGCGCGTAAAAAATCGCTTTTGCGACAAGGACTATAAAAGAAAAGAGAGGGACAGATACGAGGGCACGACGGAAATTGGTTTGAAGCAAATCACATATCCAAGGAGGCCCGGGCTACCTCGAATCTGCCCAGAAATTGATTCCTAGTTATTAGTTGAATTCCTTAATTTTCTTTTTAGAATAGTTTCTTTCAGTATCCATAAACCCCAAAAAACCCAAAAAGAATTGTTCTTGAATATCTTTTTTTTTCATAATTATATAACAGCTCGAGAGAATTATTCTCTCACAAAAAGAATTAATTTCAAGTTTGTTCCAAGGAACCAAATCAGTCGCAAGTGTAGGCCCTTTAAAAATCATGGGATAAATATGTTGTTGTAACACATATAATTGTATTTTGAAGATATTTGATTGATCAGTTTTAAAGAGATTACGAAGGAGTCTAGGATTGAGGTTGCATCGAAGTTATGATTTTGGTTGATAAGCTGAAAAATTGATGTGGGTTCTATTTAAAAAATTGAACAAAACTCGGTTGTATGAAAAGCAGCTAATAGCAACTTTTCATGTGTCCTGCTTCTGCTTATCTTGAGTTTGGGGGGCTGGCGTTAAGGGGCTTTTTTAATTTATTATTTATTATTTTTTTTATAAAAAATATATTTTTAATATTAAAATAATCTAAAAAATAATTAAAATATAAATAAATATATTAGAAGGATATCACAATATACTTTTTGCCTCGCATTCCTAATTTTGTTTCAGATGATATTTTACTATATGTTGTTCTACGGTCGCGGAGGCCTTCACATATGAATTTATAGTTTGTGAAGAAATTACAAATAGTTTGATGAGAGAATAAAAACAAGTGTCTAATTTAGTTGAATTATTAACTACATTTTGTTATTATAATTATTAAATATTTACACACACAAACACACTCACACACACACACACTTTAAAGTAATTTCACAAGTTGAAAGTAATATGAAAAGCTTGGTAACCAAACACTTGAAAATGCTTTTCATTAACCTCAAACTTAACCACAGTTTTAATCAAATACTTTAAAAATTATTTTGAATCACAACTATAATGCTTTTCATGAAATTATTTTCTTAAAACCTCAACCATAAAAGAAAAAGTAATATCAAACACACTTGTTCTTTTCATGTTATCTGGAAATAGAAATAGTATAAATTTTATGTAGCAAAAGTTAGAATTATGGTGTGTTTGGTATTGCCTTTGCTTTTATGGTTGAGGTTTTAAAAAGCAGTTTCATGAAAAACACTTTAACTAAGGTTCAAAATAAGTTTTGAAGTGTTTGGTTAAAATTATGGTTAAGGTTGAGGTTGAAAAAAAACAGTTTCGTGTGTTTGGTTATCATGCTTTTCATATTGCTATCAAGTTGTGAAATTATTTTAAAGGACACACCCACACACACACATTTATATATATTTTTTAAAATTTATATATTAAAAATCATAAAAATAAAATGTAATTAATAATTCATGAAAAAACAAATATTTATTTTTATTCTTCCATTAAACTACTTGCAATTTCATCATGAATAAATATCTCCCTTCCATCAGGACTGATCTGTATCTGTATATTTCGTATTTTTTATTTTAAATATATATTTTTAAAAAAGACGTGGATGAGAGCAGGCCCAACCAAATTGGGCAAAAGCCCAACTCTGCTAGACTCGGGCAGGGCCGAGTGCAGGCTCAGCACGAGTCCAGTTTTTTTAAAGGAAGACGTGAAACGGTGCGTTGCACTGTTCACGTCTTCTTCACGTGGACAGTGCAACGCACTGTGCACGTTGCACTGTGCACGTGTCCGACCGACAATGACGACAGCTTCAACGGACGATGCCGATGGGTACAGGAGGCCGAGGTGGTTCTTCTTATGGTGGCGGCGTCGGAGATGGTGACTTGTGGTGGCCGGGAGGAGCGTCGGAAGCTGCCTTTGCGGAGAGAGAGAGAGAGAGAGAGAGAGAGTTATGGAGGGGGTGAGAGAGATTTTACGCTGTGGAGAGAGAGCTTGGTGTCGTCGTCGTCGTCTCGTGGCCATCTCGTGGCTGTCATCATGGAGAGAGAGAGAGAGAGAGAGAGCTGCCACATAAGCTACTGTCGTCATCTTCGTCTCCTGCAATGGTGTCTTCTAGCTTGGTGTTTCGAAGGAGATAAACAATGTAGAGTTGCATGCATCAACATGCTGGTTCCCATGAGTTTTGAATGTCGAAGAATTTTATGCACTCATGTTGGCAAAAAAGCAGGCAATCGCAGGAAACACAGGCAAAAAAAAGGGAGGCAATCGCAGGAAAAGCTACAAAATCATGCTTCATGTAAACTGTGGTTTCAATTGTGATTTTGGTGGGTCTCATGACAATATAAACTGTGATTTATGGGTTACCAAACAGGTACAAACTGTGTTTTTCTTAAAACACAGTTTGCATCATGTTACCAAACGGGCACTTAATAAGCCATCGCCCCATGGCCTGACATGCTCCACCAAAAGGTTGCGTGGCCCAGAAGACTAATCACTTTAGGATAATCTAAAAATCACATTTTATATTTAAAATATTATTTATTTTTGTGTTATAAGAAGATTTTAAAAAAAATATTTTATTGTTTTGTTTTAAATTATTTTTTTTGTGATGTTTTTAAATTGTTTTGATATGTAAATGTTACAAATATTACTTTAATATATTTTCAAGAAAAAACATTTTGAAAAGCAACAACTATCACAATACCAAACGGGTTGTATCTCTTATAACAAACTTAATATAAATCGAGATATGAAAAAAAAATTGAGATTGGGAGAGAGATTTGAATTTCACCTAATCTCGCTCATTTAAACGAGAACTAGATATCAAATTAGTGAAAGAGGTGTTGTGCTCTTCTTGATTCAAAGTCCATCATTAAAGTGTGTTTGGTATGCTAGATAAAGATGGATTGGACATAATTTTTTTTTTATGAAGTTGTTTGGTGTATGTTTAGATAGTATAAATATTATTATTTTTATCTTGTCCAAGATTTTTCCGGTGAAAAAACTCTTATTCCACTAAAAAAGATAGCACAAGTTTGTGCAATTCCATATACAAAGGTTAACATAGGATGATCCAGGTCAATGTAAAAATTCAAATAATTATTCAAAACCTGAGTATTAAATTATTTTAACCATTGACATTGGTCAACGTAAATAAAAAAGTGATTATTATGATAGTCTTAAAACCTAACTATGGTGGTTATCATTATAGTTATAAGATTAACTAAAATGTTTACTTGAAACTAGAGTTGGGTCATGAGATGGGTTAACTGTCGACCCAATCAATATAAGAATATAAATAATTATTATTATAGTTATAAAACTTGGCTAAGGGATCGATCTAGTACAAGACTTGAGTCACGGGTTGGGTTGACTATTGATTTGAATCAATGTAAAAATAAAAATAATTATTATCATAATTTTAAAACTAACTTAGGGATCGACTAGTGCAAGGTCTAGATCATGAATCGGGTTGACCATTTATCTAATTCAATATAAAGATAAATTTGGTTATTATCATAGTTTTTAAACCTATTCTGGAGGTCAATTTAGTTAGTTTGGGTGTGTTTAGGTTGTATGAATATTACAAGGTGTCATAAACAAGTAGAACGCTATAAGGGGAAAATCTATTACAAAATCTTGATAGACAAAATCAATACATTTATATTTACAAGTTTTTTGTTCTTAACTTTCGTGAATCCTTTCGTTGCTTGTTGATGATTTTTTAAATGTTGTAAATCTATTTAAATCATTACAAGAGTATGTGCAACACAATATATATATATATATATATATACTAGACAACGCCCCCGCGCTTCGCCGCGGGCGGCACAATATTTTTTTTAATATAAAAAATATTAATTGTGTGTATTTTTTTTATTATAATATAAATTTAGCTAAAATAATAAATATGTGCAGAATTCATGTCAAGTGCAAGTTTTCTATAAAATATATGAATTTAAAATCGATATAAATTTATCTGTTTAGTAGTTTCAAACGAAATAATTAGCATAAATTTATCATCATCATTAAAAAAGCAAGAAAACTCGGATATCTGAATTATTAAGTTCACTGTATTAAGATTAGTTCATTTTATAATTCAATTTAAATCAAACAAAAATAAAATATAAATTGTGAAAATACATACAATAATAAAATAAAAAAAATAAGTTGTTAATTTTCTATCAACAAAAAGACGAAAACATAGATTGAAAATTCATCCTGACGTTATTGCCATTATCATTGCTATAAAAGCTAAAATTATTACTAACATTACTGCCAAAACAATTAGAATAATTAAATTGCTATGAAAAATAAAAAAAAAGCAAAATATTTTTATAAAACAACAATAAAAAAATAATAAATAAAATTATCATTATTATTGCATAAATAATAAAATCATAAAAATCATATAATCTAAAGAACAAATAAAGAAACAAAAAACAAAAAAAATGAATAAGGGGAAAAAAAGAGTAATATTACTTTTAAGATGATCACCGATATAAATTAAAATTTAAGGAAAATCTTTTTAAAAAAATCAAAAGATTTTTATAAAAAAATAATCACTAAAATTATCATTATTATTGCGCAAATAATAAAATTATAAAAATCATAAAATCAAAAGAACAAATGAAAATAAAAGAAAACATCTAGCCATGGCACCCGCGCCTCGTCGCGGGCGAAATCATATTTTTTCAATGTAAAAAAATATTTATTATGTATGATTTTTTTTATCATAGCATAAATTTAGACAAAATAATAAATCTGTATATAATTGGAAAAAAAATATATAAGTGAAAAAAATGTATAAGTGAAAAAAAGAGCTTAAGCTGGCTGAGAGACCATGGTTACGGAAAAATATATAAGCGAAAGAAAACAAAAAAAAAGTATAAGCGTGAAAGCACTGTAGCAATCTATATTGTTTTTTAAAAAATTCGGCCCAAGAATTAGTCGTGGTGTGCTTAAGCTGGTCGGAGATCCCGGTTATAAAAAAAAATGTATAAGTGAATAAAACAAAAGTATAAAAAAAAAGAAAAAAAATGTACCAGCAGGAAAGCACTTTAGAAAAAAAATGTGGGTCCGGGGATTGTCGTGGTATGCATAAGTTGGCCTGGACACCCTGGTTATAAAAAAAATTTGGATATGAAGATTAATCGTGGTGCATTTAAGCGAGCTCAGACACCCCGATTATTAAAAAACAAAAAGCCAATATAAGTAGAAAAAAAAATATATAATAAGAAAAAAATGAAAAAAAAAATATAAAAAGGAAAAAATACAAAAAAAAGAAAAAAATGAAGAAGCAAAAAACAAAGGAAAAAGAAGAAGAAGAAGAAGAATTAGGAAAAAAAAGCAAGAAACGAAAAAAGAAAGAAAAAGAGGAGCGTAATAATAAAATAAATAAAAAAAGCAGAAAAAAAAGAAAAAAACGTAATCAGAAAAAAAAGAAGCAAAAAAAGCAAAAAAAAAAAAACACTGTTGCAATCTACAGTGCACTGAGTCTATGTGCACAGTGCGTGGATGTACAGTGAAACACTTACGCCTTTTATATATATATATATATATATATACTTAATAATTAAAACATGATTAATACATGTGGTACACAAACATGTTTCATCTAACATATTGACAAACTAATTAAGTTATTTAAGCATGACAAATAAAAGCTCTATATTATATATCATGATTTATTAATATGACATACATATATGCATGAACATGTGCATGCATTTCTCAAAACTATATCAAATCAATGTTTATAATTGTTAAATAACATATTTCTTACTTAATAATATCAGTATTCTATGTTTATGTTATTATTAAAACATAATTAAATCATCATTTTAGCCACAATGCTTATAGAAATAATTTGTTTTTAAAAAACTTAAAAGGACCGTATAGAAGAAGGCTAGGTGTGAGTCCTCGAAGGTTAAGCCCTCATGCATGGACCAATATTTTTTTTTTATATATAGAAAAACTTCGGTCTACAAAGCAAGAATTGATTATATTATAAGAAAAATCGAAACACATGCACTTTTATTTTTTTATCTATATTTTTCTCTCATCTTATCACTGATTTAAACATTAAAAGGCTCCAATCTATATAATTGGTTCCAAACACAAGCCCAAACAATCATCTCTATGGAAAACCCAGAATCCTTATGGAAGTTTTTGTGGCTTCATCAGTCAATTTTATCATTCATTTCCTAAAAAAAAAAAAGGTTTCTATAATAACTTCCTTTTTTTATGCTTTCACGAGATTATAAGAAGTTCCTCCCTTCCATCTCCAAATAATAACAAACTTAATGGAAGAAGAAAATAGGATCATGTGGCAATTTAGCTCCATTTATTCTATCAAAACCCATATTCCGTCGGTGATAGCATTGGGCACTTAAAATGACTTAAACACTACCTATCTATATTAAAAAAAACATATCTCTAAATAAAAAAAATATGAATAAGCTTTATATTTTACATTGTAAATGGATATTCAATTTAGACTTTTAATTATTCCTGATTTTTTTTTAAAATAAGTATTATAAGTTAAATTGCTTAAATTGACAAGATACCTTTATTAAAAATGGTCTAATCAAAAGTAAATAGGAGTGCATATAAAATAAAATTTAAAATTAAGTAATTTTAAAATATGTATATGCAATATATATATATATATATATATATGTTCAATTTATATTTTGTGGTGGCTCAAACGAATAGTGTGTGGCTGCACTTGCTAGATTAGGTCAGATATTATCAAAGAACCATCTTATCTAAAAGTTTAAGTTGTTAGGTGAAATTTTAAAATATGATTTATATTATTCTGTAACACACCCACCTCAAATGAAAATTCTTTGGGCTTAAAACTTGCACAAACACACACTACCATGTGCTTGATTTTTATTAAATAGAATGAGGATGGTAAGATTAAAACTTGTGATCGCTGGGTCAACAAGGCTCTGATTCCATGTAAAAGAACTAACTCACCTAAAAGTTTAAACTGTTAGTGAAACTTCGAGAATATAATTTATATTATTTTCTAACAAGGTAAGTCACGCATGCCACATAAACACTGATAGATAAACGTTTTATACCTAGTTATCAGTATATCACTAGCAAACAATTAGTTTAAGAAAAGATACAAGGGACAGCAATGAATGGATTGCAATCCCTGTAATCCAACATGACATGCCAGGAAATCAATTTATAGAACTTTCCAATAATTCTTATGGGCTCAACAACCAAACATATGAACAGTGCAATGGAAAGGCAACCTTGTATGGAAGCATAGTAATAGAAATTTGGTTCCCCTCCTGACAATGATAACTTAATGTTCCTAATGCCATGATGCTTATTATGCTATTTACCATCATCAGCAAATTGTTGGGTGGTCCCGCACCATTTAAATTAAAAGGGGGGGCTGCCACATCACTTAAATGTGGCATTAGGGTTTTATACTTAACAAGAGACAAAAAGAGAAAAGTGAGGGAGAAAAGAGAAAGTGGTGGCTGCTAAATAGTGCATCTTCTTTCTTTGATTGCCAATTCGTTAACCGTTGGATCGAGCTGAGATTTGGATAGAGGCTTCTAGACACATTAATCTTCATTCTGAACGGTTGGATTGAAGATTGAAGTTGTGGAAGTTGTCCGTTGTGACAGAAAACGAGGCTGTCAGTATTGTGAGCCTTTTCTCAAACTTTGTTCTCTTTAATCTTGTTGTATTCCAAGAATAGGTTGTTCTTGATGATATATGTTGTAGCCCTTAGTTGAATCTAAGGAAGAATATTGTGAACCCATTATTTGTGATAGTGGAAGTTTTAAGTGGACTACGGTCCCGTGGTTTTTTCCCGCATTGGGTTTTCCACGTAAAAATCTTGGTGTTGATGTGTTTGATTATTTGCATTATATTGTTGATTGTTTGATCCCATAATTTGATTGCACAAAGAGGGAAAAAAGGTTTGGGACTTGATTGGTAATCCGCAAAATTGGTGCCCTATTGTTTGAGTACTTTTCCCAACAAGTGGTATCAGAGCACTGGTTGTGTAGATTGAATTTCTTGTGCAGTTAAAATGGAAAAGGAAGATTCGGGCATGATAAAGCTCACTTCCTCAAATTATTTTCTATGGAAAACAATGATGGAGGATCATTTATATTGCAATGATTTGGCTTTACCGATTGAATATAAAGGAGTAAAGCCTGAGGAAATGGATGATGCAAAATGGAAGGGGCTTAATAGAAAGGCTACCGCTAATGTTAGAAAATGGGTATCCTCTAAGTCCATTAATCATATTTCTCAAGAACATGACTGCTATAAAGTTTGGAAGATGTTGGAAGAAACATTTGCCAAAGAGAGTGCACAAAACAAGGTTTTTGTAATTAGAGACCTTGTGAATTTGAAGTATAGAGATGGTGAAGATGCTTCAGTGCATATAAATGAATTCCAAGGTTTTTTAAATCAGTTGTCATTGATGAATCTTGAGCTAGCCGATGAGATGCAAGCACTAATCCTATTGAGTTCATTGCCAAATAGTTGGGAGACTTTGGTGTTGTCACTTAGCAATTCAACTCCGAATGGAGAGATCACTTTGAAAACAGTGAAGGATTGTATCCTCAATGAAGAGAAGAGGAGGAAAGGGACAAGCACTTCCGAGTCTCATGCACTTGTTACAGAAAGTCGAGGGAGAAGTCAAAGTAGGTTCTCTCACGGCAAACAAGATAAAGAATCCAGTAATAGAAAAGGCAAATGGAAGCCAAGAGGAAGATCTCAGTCAAGGAAGGGATTTAAGTGCTATTATTGTGACAAGCCTGGGCATATTCAAAAAGACTGTAGAAAGTATAAAAGAGATCAGAAAGGAAAATATGAAGACAAGAATGAAGAGAATGGTACGGCTGCAGTTGTATTTGATGGTGATGTTGCCATTGTTTGTGATGATGGTTGTGTTAACCTTGCATGTCAGGATACCACCTGGGTTGCAGATTCAGCAGCTTCTTACCATGTTACACCCCGACATGATTTTTACACATCCTACACTGCTGGTGACTTTGGTCAAGTTAGGATGGGAAATCAAGGGATGGCTAGTGTTGTGGGCATTGGAGATATTTGGTTGGAAACCAATACTGGGTGCAAGTTGATACTCAAAGATGTTAGACATGTACCCTATATGCGCCTACATTTGATCTCTACAGGTACTCTTGATGAAGAAGGCTATCACAGTTACTTTGGAGATGGTAAATGGAAGCTCTCCAAAAATTCTTTAATTGTTGCTAAAGGGAAGAAGATGGGTCTCTACATGTCACAAGCCAAGGTGATCAAAGGGGAGGTGAATGCAATTGAAGATTGCTCTACTGATTTATGGCATAAGCGGCTTGGACATTTAAGTGAGAAAGGTCTTGGCATCCTTGCCAAGAAGAACTACCTTCCTTTAAAAGGTATGAACTTGAACACATGTACTCATTGTTTAGTTGGTAAACAACATAGAGTTGCATTTCAAAGATCACCTTCACATAGAAGATCACATATTCTTGATTTAGTTCATACTGATGTTTGCTCTATGATTGATAAGTCTCTTGGAGGTGCATTGTACTTTGTTAGTTTTATTGATGATCACTCCAGGAAAATTTGGGCCACTTGTTTGAAATCCAAAGATCAGGTGCTTGATGTCTTTAAGGATTTCCATGCCAGAGTTGAAAGAGAAACTGGTAAAAAGCTTAAATGTATTCGAGCTGACAATGGTGGTGAATACAGAGGTCCTTTTGAGAAGTACTGCAGAGAACATGGTATCAAGTTGGAGAAGACAGTTCCTAAGACTCCACAGCAGAATGGAGTGGCTGAGAGAATGAACCGAACCATTGTTGAAAGAATTAGATGTATGCTCTCTCATGCAAAGCTGCCTAAGTCCTTTTGGGGTGAGGCAATGAAGACTGCAGTTGCCATGATCAACCTTTCTCCATCAGTTCCCCTTGAATTTGATGTTCCAAATATAGTTTGGAAAGGAAAGGATGTTTCTTATGCACATTTGAGAGTGTTTGGATGAAGAGCATTTGTACATGTTCCTCGAGATGAAAGGTCTAAGCTCGACAGCAAGACAAAACAATGCATTTTCTTGGGCTCTGAAGATGATGAGTTTGGCTATAGGTTGTGGGATCCAAAGGAGAAGAAAATTGTGAGAAGCATAGATGTTATCTTCTTTGAAGATCAAACCATTGAAGACTTTGAACAGAAAGAGAAAGCAGAGCCTACTACTTTTATTCCATCCAATTCAAATTCAAGACCTACTCAACAATTACCTTTGATGCTTGCTAATCATGGGGGAGATTTGCAAAATGATGATAATGGTGATTTTCTTATTGAGCCATTAGTTGGTGATTCTGAATCAACTAATGATGATATTGATGTTATTCCTGAACAGTATATGCAAGAAGCTCCAGATGAGCCACAGTTGAGAAGGTCAACTAGACCTCACCAACCTTCCACCAAATATTCTCCTCATGAGTATGTGCTGGTTACTGATGGGGGAGAACCAGAATGCTTTGATGAAGCTATGTCACATGAGAAGAAAAGTGAGTGGTTGAAAGCAATGCAAGAAGAAATGAAATCCTTGCATGAAAACCATACTTTTGATTTAGTGAAGCTTCCTAAAGGTAAGAGAGCACTCAAGAATAAATGGGTGTTCAGGTTGAAAACTGATGAACATTGCTCACAACCAAGGTACAAGGCAAGATTGGTTGTGAAAGGTTTCGGTCAGAAGAAAGGTATTGATTTTGAAGAAATTTTTTCACCAGTGGTCAAGATGTCTTCAATCCGAGTTGTGCTTGGTATAGCTGCTAGTTTGAATCTTGAAGTTGAACAGCTTGATGTAAAAACTGCCTTCCTCCATGGTGATTTAGATGAAGAGATTTACATGGAGCAGCCTGAAGGGTTTGAAGCAAAAGGCAAAGAGCAACTAGTTTG
Source organism: Salix udensis (assembly GCA_029204005.1). NCBI lineage: Eukaryota > Viridiplantae > Streptophyta > Magnoliopsida > Malpighiales > Salicaceae > Salix > Salix udensis. The sequence goes on from CM055034.1 coordinate 5,092,983, forward strand.
CAAGTTGAAAAAGAGTCTATATGGGTTAAAGCAAGCTCCGAGACAGTGGTACAAGAAGTTTGATTCCTTCATGGTAGATCATGGTTTTGACAGGACCAGTTCTGATCATTGTGTATTTATGAAGAGGTTTCTAGATGGAAACTTTATTATTCTTTTGTTGTATGTGGATGATATGCTGATTGTTGGCCATGATGCTAAGAAGATTCAGATTTTGAAGGAAGAGTTAAGTAAGTCTTTTGCAATGAAAGACTTAGGACCGGCAAAACAGATTCTTGGCATGAAGATCACACGTGATAGGAAGAAGGAGAAACTTTGGCTATCTCAGGAGAGATATGTTCAAAAGGTACTTGAGAGATTCAACATGAGCAACTCCAAACCGGTTTGTTCTCCACTTGCAAGCCACTTTAAACTAAGTTCTAATCAGTGTCCTTCAAGTGATGAAGAAAAAGATGAGATGAAAAAGGCTCCTTATGCATCCGCAGTTGGTAGCTTGATGTATGCCATGGTTTGCACAAGGCCGGATATAGCTCATGCAGTTGGTGTGGTTAGTCGGTTCCTCTCCAATCCTGGTAAAGAACACTGGTCAGCAGTGAAATGGATACTCAGGTATCTCAAAGGCACTTCTAGCTTCAGCTTGTGTTTTGGCAATAACAAACCTGTGTTGGAAGGATACACAGATGCAGATATGGCTGGTGATGTTGATTCTAGAAAGTCCACATCAGGATACTTGATGAAGTTTGCAGGGGGAGCAATCTCATGGCAATCAAGGTTGCAAAAATGTGTTGCATTATTCACTATAGAGGCTGAATATATTGCTCTTACTAAAGGGGGCAAAGAGTTGTTATGGATGAAGAAGTTCTTGCATGAACTTGGTTTAGTTCAAGAGAACTTTGTGTTGCACTGTGACAGTCAAAGTGCAATCCATCTCAGTAAGCATCCTACTTTTCACTCTCGATCAAAGCACATTGAAGTTAGATATCAATGGATTCGAGATGCTATGGAGATGAAGTCATTTGTTGTTGAGAATATCCATACTGATAACAATGCATCAGATATGATGACCAAGCCTTTACCGAGAGACAAGTTTGAGTTTTGCAGAAAGGAAGTAAGCTTGGTAGAGCCTTCTAAATTGAACTTTACAAATTGATCGCCAGTATGGCGAATTCCTCACATGGTGCGTGAGGGGGAGATTTGTTGGGTGGTCCCGCACCATTTAAATTAAAAGGGGGGGCTGCCACATCACTTAAATGTGGCATTAGGGTTTTATACTTAACAAGAGACAAAAAGAGAAGTGAGGGGAAAAGAGAAAGTGGTGGCTGCTAAATAGTGCATCTTCTTTCTTTGATTGCCAGTTCGTTAACCGTTGGATCGAGCTGAGATTTGGACAGAGGCTTCTAGACACATTAATCTTCATTCTGAACGGTTGGATTGAAGATTGAAGTTGTGGAAGTTGTCCGTTGTGACAGAAAACGAGGCTGTCAGTATTGTGAGCCTTTTCTCAAACTTTGTTCTCTTTAATCTTGTTGTATTCCAAGAATAGGTTGTTCTTGATGATATATGTTGTAGCCCTTAGTTGAATCTAAGGAATAATATTGTGAACCCATTATTTGTGATAGTGGAAGTTTTAAGTGGACTACAGTCCCGTGGTTTTTTCTCGCATTGGTTTTCCACGTAAAAATCTTGGTGTTGATGTGTTTGATTATTTGCATTATATTGTCGATTGTTTGATCCCATAATTTGATTGCACAAAGAGGGAAAAAGGTTTGGGACTTGATTGGTAATCCGCAAAATTGATGCCCTATTGTTTGAGTACTTTTCCCAACACAAATCAATATATTCAATGGCATCAAATAGAAAAACCAATGAAAATGCGCACATCTCTAATATTAAAACACTGGTTTGATAAAGACAGAAACAGAATAAAACTTCTACACCTGAAAAAGAGTCACTGCAAATGAGTGGTGAATCTCCCTTCCCTTGATCTCATCTGGAACTATGGTTTTGCTTATTGACATGTTTAAAGTAGCTGTATAACAAAGCCAAGAACTTTGCTATCACCAGAAAGTAACACAGTAGACTTGACTTTGAAATCACTTGTGGATGTGTTTCTAAATTTCAATTCCCATTTTTTCACATGAAAATTTGAAAACCTCATTTCCAAATTATCAAATTTACTATTCTTTTGAAAGTAGTCTTACCAGAGCCTCATAACATTCCTTGACTGATTCCAAAAGCATAAAAAATGCTTTGCTCCCCTGAAAATCTACCAAACCAACAAAGGAGTCAATGGCATATATGGGGGCCATAAGTATGATGATAATAATACCCTTTTGCTCCTTTTTTGGCTTCTTCCAGCTTAGTAGATGCTCCACGAGAAGCTGTCCTGAGAAATGCATGGTAAGCATCACACAGAAAGTGGATGCCAGAAGAGTAAGCTGCCCAGGCTTCATTGATCTTCTATTTTTTCGTAAATAAAACCTTCACAAAGAAGTGGAACTAAATCAAAATATATGTATAACAAATCCAACTAGATAAATTTTATATTCTGAAAACAATTGACCAAACGAAGCCCCATTTGACAGAGATGATCCAGTTCAAAAGCTACTGAAAAATATATCAAATAAGAAGTCTTTCTTAGGTGATGTTAAACGTTTCTTTCTTGTAATTGAAATTTACTTGATTTCTGAACTTCTAAGAACCAATGAAAAACAAGAATCTTACCTTATCTTCACGCAGAAACATATGGACACATAATCATAAATGAGTATGCAATAAGAGACTGCTTTTAGGTCAGTATAATAGTTTCTTACAATAGTTTTCCTGTTGTTGACGACGGCCGAGGAGGTCTGTCTGTAGTTCAGTATACTGGTTGATTTGGTTGATGGATACTAGGAAGGAAAGTTATAGATTCTGGTGATTGATAGTTATAAACTCTTTGTCTGAATGCAAATTATTATAGTGAGTAGTAAAGCATGAGACGGTGAGAGGTAAATGGTGAGGATGATGGGATATGGACAGCTCCATTGCCGTCTGATTCCAAGACTATTTTAGTCCTGCCTTCGATACCAATAACAGGACGGTTGGGCTAGGACACACACACTCTTAGATCGTTTGCTCGCTCTGCTTCATGTTCATTCAATTTTTTAAGAAAATTATATATAAAAAATCTAATATTGTTAAAAATATTAGATCCATTAGGACCGACTAGTGTTAATATATTAAATATATAATTCGGACCATAAGACCATCATAACATCATATAAAATAAATAAATAAATTATATAGCTTAATTTTCAATCAAATCAATATTAAATAATAAATCTGAAAAACAAATTGACTTCATTAAATGCATACAAAGTAAACAAAAAATGATATGGGTCAATCCATGTTAATTTGCCAAACCCGCGACAAAAATTATGAGATGATGATAACTTCATAAAAAAAATCAAAGCAAATTATGAAAAAAAATTGTGTTTTGTGAATTGGTGAAATGTGGGTTAGATAATTTTTTAACGTAAAAGGATATCTAGGTGTTACTAACATGTTTTCTAGTATAATTTTTTTTTAATCATGTGGGAGTTGACCCATTATAACCTTGTCAACTTGACAAGTTAAAAAATAATATAAAAAAATTAAAAACATAGTATGACCAAAAATCATTATCGTGCAAGATTGATGATAAAAGGATATGCATAGAAAGAATAATAAGCTTCAATGAGGTATTTTCCTAGTGGTAGAACTTATAATAAATAGTTAGATGTGAAAACAATATTTTTTTGTAAAGAACTTGAAGAAAAAGATTATATGCTTCCACAAGAAGGTTTTGTTGAAAGGGCAAGGAGAACTTGGTTTACAAGTTGAACAAATTTTTATATTTTTACATCAAGGCTATCTTCAATGGTTTATTGTGTTATAGGGATCATAATTTATTATCAATGGTTATATTGATTTAGATTTTGTAAGTGTCCTTAAGAAGAAAAAAAATCAACTACAATTTATGTGTTCATAATTCCAAGAGAAGTTAAAAGTTGAGTCTGTAAACTTCAAAATATTGTAGCTTTATCTATAATAGAAGCTTAATACATGGCTATTACATCAGCTTGTAAAAAGCAATATGGATAAATGGCTTACAGAGGATCTCATACAGAAACAAGAGAAGATTCTCATGTATTGTAATAGTCAGAGTGTTTATTATATTGCAAGGAATTTAGTGTTTCATTCAAAAACAGAATATATAGATGTTAAATATCATTTTGTTTAAAAAATAGTGAAATATGGAAGTGTGAATTTAAAAAATATTCGCACCAAACAAAACTTAATAGATGCTTTCACCAAACCAAATAACAATAACAAGCATATATGGTGGAGATTCTTTTATGGGCCAGCAAAAACATAAACAATAAGAAGATGACAATTGTAGAAATTATAGAAGAATCATGGATGATAAGTATGAAAACTTAATTAAATTATCAAAAAATTTAAGTGGAAGAACGTGGAGGTACCACTAACCACGTTTTGCTAATAAAAGAATGGAAGCCTATTCTTTTTTTTATTAACGTTTGTGCTCGGTTAATTTGCACGTATCTCGACTAATTCTATGAGTTCTGAATATAATAAATATGTAAGCCTGCAATAACTATCATATTAACAACTACAAGGCTTAAATCTAAAACTTAAAAAGAAGCAAACCTCTTAGTTTTAAACTCTTACCACTAGTCCACCTTCTAGATAGTTGGAAGCCTATTCTTCTCCTAACTGAAAGTGTGAGGTATTTGTGAAAAAAAGTGTGAGATGTTTATTTCTATTAGTGAAAAGATTGTTAACTGTTCTCTCCTAGAGTTCTTACATTTTTTTAGTGTATTTTCTTCTATATTATTGCTTGTGGACATTAGATGAACTATATAAATTTTGTGTATCTCATTTTTTTATTCTACCTTGTTATCCTTAGCTATGTATTGTCGCTTCTGCATATCTTCATCCTGACAATATTCACTGAATAACATTATCCTTGTCGGTGAAGTCAATCATGTTGACTTGTACATATTAAGTCCTGTTAATTTAAGTGAGCAAAAGTTATTTTGAAACCACAAGCTTAACTAACGTTTTAGAAACCAAAAGAGAAGCTTGAATAGCAATTTGAAAGAAGACATTTTGTATTTTTCAGCTATTAGTGTATACTTGTTTAGTAATAGGCTTTCAATTTGCATGCTTCAGTAATAGGCCTGATTTTGAGAACCCCGCAAAGCCTGGTGTAGGAATGCCAATTTCGGAAGGTGAAGGCAAGTGCAGAACCGCATCCCTTTTCTCTGCTGATTGCGCCTCCTGCATATTCTCTCCAGAAAGTGGTTCAAACCAAGAGACCTCTCTCTATCATGACGTATCGCACTCTAGCCTGCACCAAGAGGGATTCTGCAGGATATGGCATTGTTTGCAGGAAGTAAATGCTGCAATGATTTGTGACTCTCCTAACGAATAACAATACAAGCTTGTCTAGCACTTGAGTTAGTGGCCTAGCGGGGGAATGGACTCGTTCCCTTCCTCTGCATCCGGGTTCGATCCTCTCTGTGCATGCCTGTCACCCCGCCTTACTTGCTCACTGGGTCTGCAGGGTGTTCAGTAGGTTCGAGGATTAGTTGTGGTACGCGTAAACTGGCTCGGACACCTTGTTATCAAAATAAAAATAAAAATAGAAGCTTGTCTGTCTTCGACTTTAATAAGCAAATGGTGGCTGCTGCTAAATGCTGGCTTCCATGTGTGGGATTTAATAACTGAATATTGCAAGACGTTTCTTGCTATTCATTGTTCTGTTCTTTTTCATGTTTGTTGTTTCCTTGGTTTTAGGTTGGTAATCGTCCATGATAAACTGTGACAATCTACTACTAGAAAACTACAGTGATATTGACATATAGTCAAATAATTTATCTTTTGTTAAACATGTACTTGGAATATTATGTATGAAATATTGAAAGATGTTCTGAGTGCGCAGATGTAACTGTTAGTGTTGTTCAAAGACATTGAAACTTTATAACTTCAAAGATTACTGAAGATCAATACATCCAAATGAAATGCCCTCCCCTTTATTACAGTAACCAGGTAGGATTCTCAGCAGATCACATCCCAGGGAGCTGCGAACGATCTAAGTAGCACCATTCATCAAATAATTCTCCATGTGCTTGATGAAAACTAATGTTGATGGCATGGTATCTACTTCTACTTGAGACTCATATGAGATTGTGACATCAATTAGGGTTTCCTGCTCCCCAGTTGAAGTAAACTGAAAAGTTGTCTTGTAATGAGAAAAACCATGATTCAGGTGGCCTCCCTCTATCACTTCAAGCCCGATTCGATGAACAAACTCATCAAACTCTGTAACCCTTTCTTTCTGGTATGTCATTGTTTTTATATCTGACAAAAAAAATTGAGACCAAAGCAATTTGCTGCTGTCATCGCAGGTACCAATCAAGATAAATAGTCCAGATGTCATCCACTAGCTGATTTAATTCATTCATAAGAAAATAAATGATCCAAGAAAAACATGGGGTCAAGTCATAATCAATAAGTAGAAGGAATTGACTTACCAGGGCCGAAGTTAAAGATGTAGACTGTATTCAGGCCACCGTCTCCTTCAAGCATATCAGCATCCTTCACTAAATTTGGCATCATTTTTGGAACAATATCCTTCAAATCCTTGCCAAAAGCTTTCCATAAGACATCCACCTCAACCCCAACATTTACTTGAGTTTTCACTTCCTTAATCATGTCTCTCAAACGCAAAAGTCTTGGGAATGGAGGTGTGTATGTGTTAGGAGTAAGGGAAATTAATAAGCCATATGAACGATCAGGGAATCTTTATAGGACAGGATGCTTATATCATGTAGGGCATCTTTTCTTTAGTGAGGAACAAAAATTAAGGTGGCTCTGTAGATGCCTGTGTCTTGTCCAAAGAATCTTAGCGTGTAGAGATAAAAAAAACAATCAATATTCAATGGATGATTGATGGATAACTTCAACCACCGAACAAGATGATATATGAAGAAACTGTTCTTTTGGATTGGAAAATGTCACATATAGACGGCTGTGATCATGTTCAAGTTGGAAGGCCTAAAAAATTTGGTTTAAGATGACTTTTCCATTTAACATGGGACATCAACTTCAACCGGTTCAACTCATAGCTGTAAAAACCGTTCCGGATAACGTTTTGGTTTTTTGTTTGGAACGGAACGTTCCGGTTTCGGTGCATTCCGGCGTTCTGTTCCGGTTTCGTATTGTTTATATATAATTAATTATATATATATATGAAAAAATAAAATATTAATTTAACAAGCATAATTAAAATTCAAGATAAATTAACTTTAAATTATACAATACAAACACAAAGTCAAACAAACATAATCTCAAAATTAGAAACATCTCTAAAATTCTAAAATATTATGAAAGTAAAAAAATTCCAACAGTATAGTCTTTTATTTTCCACAAGGTCATGCTGACTCTTAATTTCGTATCTCCCTTGAAATCTTTTAAATATATATATATATATATAATTTTGAATTTTAAATTGATTTCGTTTCCTTTTAAAGGAAGTTGTTTGTCCTTATTCCTTCCTTGTAAACTTTTCATGACAGCCGAGCACTCTCAAATCTCAATCCTCCGTCAATTTCTCTCAAAAAAATCCATTCTCTCATCTTGAAGGTATACGCCAAGATCGGCTTTGTCCCTTTGCCACTGTCAAATTCCTTGCTAACCCTAACACTGATGAGGTCGACGCCAAGATCGGCTTCGTCCCTTTGCCAAACACCGACCTTGATTTAGCTCACGATAGGGGACTTTGATTTTGATTTTGATTATTGCACAGAAAAAGAAGGGTGTGGCTTGGATTGACACAACTGAAGAGGCAGCCAAAGCCTACGATGAAGCAACGATGTTGATGAGTGGCCGTAGCGCCAAAACAAACTTCCCGGTGGTTGCAAATCAAACAAGAAATGGTCAGAAGACTCAGAACTCTCAATCCCCTGTCGTTTTGTTGATTTTTTAGCCCGGAACGGAACGCCCGGTACGGAACCGAGGCGTTCCGGACAGAATTTGGCCGGATTTTCCGAATCTGACCGGAATTCAAACCGGGACAAAAACGTCGCCGTTTTGTCCCGGATTTTGAAGTGGAACGGGCCGTTCTGGCCGGAACGGAACGGGATTCATAACTCTGGTTCAACTCTTAAGCTAAGGTTGCTCTAGTAATTTATGTTGAACATGTTACAACTTGTACAAGTATCATCCAAGAAAGGGGTCAAATGTGTCAAACATGGGTCTCATTTAATAATTTAAGTTTTTAGGTAAGATGGTTTCTTAATATAGTATTAGAATTTTTTTGATTTAACGGTCACGAATTCGAATCTTACAACTTCATTCTATTTGATAAAAATTAAGCACATAGTAGTGTATGCTTGTGCAAGTTTCAAGCTCAAAGGATTTTTATTTGAAAATATATGAGCATAAATCATATTTTGAAATTTTATTTAATAATTTAAAATTTTAAATGAAATAATTACTTAAAACAAACAATAGACATTCCCGTGAAGCTTTAAAAACATGGGAAAGGAGAGCTGTCAAATCCTACCTGAAAAAAGGATATTACTAATTTTAGTCTTAAAATCAATTAAAAATGAGGTATTTTCTGTGTCCCAAGATTATAATACATTATAATCACAAAAAATAGATAAGAAAGATAAGGAGTAATGCATAATCTTTGATCATCTGGACAGAGATATTTCAACCACTGCTTGAACCATATTATTTTATAATGCTTTCCCCCCCTTTTTCCCTCTTAGTTTTGACTTTTGAGAATTTCCGTTGGAGAATGTTTGCAATTGTTAAAATGATTTTCGTTCATAAATATATTAAAATAATATTTTTAAAAAATAAAAATTATTTTTGATATCAGTATATAAAAATAATTTAAAAATACTATTTTTTTTTAATTTAAAATTAAAAAAATCATTTTTTTATTTTAAAAACACTTTTAAAATAAAATACAATCTAAAAAACTGCTTTAAACACAGTTGAAGATGTATGGAGCTGCTATGAGCGGGTAGGTGCACCGTACAGGTAGTTAGGTCACAAGTGCTAAATAAAATTCTCATAAATAATCAATTTTGAAGATAAAATGGTTTTGTTTTAATCTCAAAATATTATTGGAAATGAGAGTTGTGGGATGGTAGTAGTTTTGGCTATTGAAAAGATTCACTTTTTTCTTTTTCGTTTTTCCTTTTTGTAATCTTCATATTTTAGTATTCATGCTTAATTATTTGTTAAAATATTAGGTATTCTGAATAAGAAAAACACATTATCTATTATTGAGTTTTTTTTTTTTTTTTTACTTTAAATGTTCATATTTATTTATATATTTTGATGATGATTTGTTTTTAAAATAATAACTTTAAATATTCATATTTATTTAGAGCCCGATATTATAATTAAAATTATTTATCGAAGTATTTTTTTCTTGAAAATATATCAAATTAATATTTTATTTATTTTTGACATTAATACATCACAGTAATATAAAAATACTAAAAAAAGATTTAAAAATTTCAAAAATATTTTTAAAACATAAAAATAAATAAAATCTTTAAATAATATCAGTATTGTACATGTGAGCTGCCTAGATTTGCAAACTATTCATTTCCAAATGATAAAAAAAAATCTCTAATTTCTAGAAGGTATTTGGGATTATCATGGACAGACGTTATCACTTATCAGGGTTAAAAGCATTCATCCTTGGGCCTACACAGGACAAGCTTTAAGCGAATATGCCCTTTCTGCAGCCTATCCAGTCTGGTCGGACTCACACAGTCCAGGATTAATTATATGGAGTGAGGTTGAGAATTCAGATAGTTTTTTAAAATATTTTTGTTTGGAAATATATTAAAATAATATTTTTTTATTTTTTAAAAAATTATTTTTGACATCAATACATTAAAATAATTTAAAAATATCATTTTTTTAATTTAAAATAAAAATAAAAATAAAAATTCAAATTTTTTAAAAAAACAATTTCCAAACACATTTACAAATTAATTGACCAGCTGCCGTAGTCCAGTTCAATCGACATCAATCCTTTCCCAGGTCTTAGATTGAGCACAAAAAAGAGGTCAGATATTGTGCCCCAAGTTATTGACGAGGCTGTTTTTTATATATTTTCTTCGCCTTGAACGGATGCTTGCATTTTTCTAAGTTCCTGCGAGTCAATCGTGGCTCCTGCAACTCAGGAAGAGGAACAGATGCTGAGATAGCAAGACATGGTGTTGATCAGATGTAGGGCAACCTGAGATTTTTTCAGTTTATCACAAAAGAAGATTTATATAGTTTTTTTTCTCTTCTGATGATGAACCCAAAAAGCTAGAAAATGGAAGTTTTGGAGAAAAGATTAAAATCTCAGTGTTGGGAATGAGCTCAAAACAATCAGGTTTTACACATGGAGAGAATTTGTATAGTAGTTTGAGTGTTGTAGCAGCATATAAAAAAAAAATACAAGGCATTACATTCTCAAGCATTGCAAGTGAATCAGATAGCTGAGACTGAGCTGTGAGTATGCAATCAATCTGTGAATATAAATATTGTGAAAGCAATACAATGAATATCCTGTAACTGTGTGAAAAATAAATAACATGGCAGCTGAACTTGGAATTTCCAATGGATCGATTCGTATCCATCACTAAACAGTATTACAAGTATGGAAGATAAATTGAGGTAAAAAAAAATTGAGCAGGGTGATAAGAGAGCTTAGCTCATTCACTTCCCTTTTTATCACAAACACTCGGTGATCAGACAGCCAAATCTTCAACAGAATGTCGTTTGTCCGAGAATGGGTGGAAGCCTTCTCATCTTCCACGAGGATTTACTAGCTGAGAAAATACAGCACTAGTGGCAGCATCGGCAGCATCATCGTCAGTTCCAGAGTTCCCTCCATCAATTATACTTACGCTGTTATCAAATGGTTCAAGTGGTGTCAATGGAATGCCCGGGATATGGTTTGTGCTGTTATCTTCAGGTTCCATGAGTGCAGATGAGGTCTCCTCAAGCTGAAGAGCATACTCGAGATTCCATAAGACGTCTCCCATTGATGGCCTGTCAACTCCATGCTCTGCAAGGCATTTCTCAGCTGTCTCCCCCAAATTTTTTTGAGAGAAGCTGGATTCACCTTTCCTGCTAGATTGGAGTCCATGATTTGATCCAACATGCCCTTCTTCTGCCAGGCCATTGCCCACTCTGCTATATTGACTTGTTCCCTCGGGAGAACAGGGTTTAGAGCTGGTCTAGTGCAGAGAACTTCCATTAGAACCACTCCAAATGAATACACATCTGACTTCTCTGTGAGTTGTTGCCTTCTGAAGTACTCAGGATCAAGGTAACCAAAGCTACCCTTAACAGCTGTGCTCACATGGGTCTGATCAAGAGCTGGGCCTGTTTTTGAGAGGCCAAAATCAGCAACTTTGGCCACAAAATTTTCATCCAACAGGATGTTTGTTGTCTTGACATCTCGGTGAATAATGCTTTGAGCAGCTCCTGTGTGGAGATAATGCAGGCCCCTGGCAGCCCCAATGCATATTTCTAGTCGTAGCTTCCATGATAGAGGTGGCAGATCAGTTCCATATAGATGGCTCCTGAGGGGTCCGTTAGCCATGTATTCGTAGACAAGAATCATTTCTGACCGCTCATCACAATAGCCAATAAGAGAGACAAGATGACGATGGCGAAGCTTTGATAACATTTCAATTTCAGTTCGAAATTCAGCAAGACCTTGTTCGGATCTGGGATTTCCTCTTTTGACAGCTACTTTAGTTCCATCTTCAACGGTTCCTTTGTACACCCTGCCAAAACCACCAACCCCAAGAAGCAGGCTCTCATCGAACTTGTTCGTGGCATCGAGAATTTCTTGGAATGTGAAGAGCCGACCAAGATTAGTGGAAGCCAACGAGATGCAGCTTGCTGTTCCACTCTTTTGAGAAGTTGTGGACATCTTGGTCATGGTTTGCGAGTTTCCATATAATGGCAACGGCAGCCATGGATGTGCTTGGTGAGTATTAGTCTTTGACCTGTGGGCTGCCAAGCAACAGTAACAGACACCAATCAAACCAAATGCAACCACGGCTCCAACAATCGAACCAATAATAATTCCAGTCTTGTTTTTCTTCGAGGATGATCGAGGAAGGAGGCTCTCAACAGGTGAAAGACCATCCAAGCTCTTAACTTCATTGCTGATTTTGAAAATCTCCAGCCCATTCATAGTTGCATTTGTCATATCTGATGTTGAATCTGGACCAACACTTACAGTGAAATTATCTGAATCTACTGATGCGTTGGAGACAAAGTCTCTGTAATAGGGTACATTCAAGGCACCAGTAAAGGATGAGAGATCAAGACTCTCAATGGCATTATCATCATTTATGTACAGATTGAATACAAGATTGTTCAGAGCCTTACTCACAATATCACAGAAATGTACCCGCACAAAATATCGGAAGTTTCGATTGACAGAGAACACCCAGGTTATGTTGAAGTTCATGTTGGCTACATTTGCATCTCCCATCACATCAGCAGAGGCATAAACCCAATTTGGTGCTATTTCAGTAGTGACAGAAGGTGGATATCTTATGGATGCAGGGTTAACTGAAACATTCAATGCAGAGCTGTTCACGTGGAGATATTTGGCATCATTCTCCCAAATTCTTCCAAGAGTATCATTTTCTGCAGTGATCAACGGACCTCCCGCGTTTAACCGGAAGACAGTTTCGAAGGCAAGTTCAGAAAGACCACTAATAGGGGTAGATGGATTTATAGTTATTGCCTGGTCTGGAAGGACTCCATCAGGGATAGAAACAACTTCGATTGCATTAATAAATGTGACAGAATTGTTTGAAGGAATGAAGAAAAGAGTCAAAGTATCAGAAGTCACATTGACTGAGTACTCCCTGAACATGTAAGCACCATTATAGTTCTTGAATGTGAAATTGTTCAAAAGTACAAAATCGTCTGTGGCTACAGTGATCGATGCCGACATCAAGTTTTGGCCTGAGTTTGGTACAGGGTAAAAATAAAGACGGATCCAATGCCTACCTTCTTGCTTAATATCAAATTTGTAAGACGATATGCCTGACAAAATTCGTACAGATTGGTAGATAGGAGATGGGAAACTAGAATTGGACTTGGCAACAGCGGGAGTTCCAGTTTTCAAAGTGAGAGAAGAATGCCATGAATCAGGAACATAAGTTTTTCCTTGGAAGGTGACATTTTGTGAAGAACCACAAGCCACCAAGTAGTTATCAGAAGGAATGAATGCAGCAAATGATCCACTATGACCAAGGAACTCAAATAAAACACAAGCAACAACTACAGGAAACCAACTCACTAGTTTCATGCTCACCATTTGCAATATCCCAAATCCTCGAGCTCCTACAAAGCCAAATAATGCACAAGTCCCAACTAAACAAATAACGAAATCTAGAACTGCCTAGCTCCCAAACCCCAATCCCTGAGGCCTTAAGAACCCAAATGCTAGGAACTAGCTCCCCAATGCCTCAAAAACAATATCCTCACAAACCTCAGATCTATCTGGGCCAACTTCAACCAAGCTTAGCTCTATGGAAAAACAGTAATTAAGTACAATAGAATGGAATCTTAAATCTTGCAGACAAACTTTTTGCTGAAATATACACTCTTACCTCAAGAAGAAAACCCAAAAGGAGAGAAACTGAGGGAGAGTGAATTGGGTTGAGGCCGAAGATCAAAGTCTAGTTGATATTGGATGGATGTCGCCATGAAAACCCATCAAGCAGAGAGCTTTTTAGTGGGCAGCAAATGTTATAACAACCCTTTCCAGGCTGGTGATTAGGCTGTCCTTCACCAGTGAAAAAGGAGGACCCCACAAGAAGAAGAGAAAGAATATGAAACTTCCTGCTTCATTCAGAAAAAAAATCTCCCTCACACAAAACTTAGCTGTTATTGATTTTATTAAGGATAATTGTTGGTTTGAGTTGGACACTTTGTGTATTTTTTAAGATTGGAATTCATTCACAGAAACTGCCAAGACTCATGTTACATTAATATCACTTGGCAAGCTCAGTTATGTTCTAATCACTTTGATTCCCCGTTCACGAATATTGAATTCATGTTTCACAGCTTGCATATTATTATTTTTTCATAACAGATTACCATCTATTATTATTGCTTAATTAATACTAACGTTTGTGTTGCTGATTTAGGTGGTGAGGGTTTACTCTTCCCATTATGATCATCAATTTTAAAATTAAAGATGATTGACAAATATATATATGGTAAATGCCTCATCATGGAGATAGATGATATTCTTAGTGACTGATTAGCAATGTAGTTGAATTTATTTTTAAAAATATTTTTTATTTAAAAATATATTAAAATAAATTTTGATATTAGCGGTGAAAATTATTTAAAAGCACCGAAAATATTTTATTTAAAGTAAAAAATAAATATAAAAAAATTCGATTCTCTTCAAAAAAAAATTTAAAATGCAATGCCAAATAGGTTATTAATGAACATTGGGTTGGAATTTAACTATGATGGTTGAAGATTATATTGAAATCTTGAATATTGAAAAGAAAAAAAGAAGTTAATTTATAGTAGTGAGTGTAGTTTTCAAATAACTAATTTCTCTAAAAAAAGAAATTAATTGTTTGTGAAGAAGAGTTAAGTTTCACTATTGATGCTAGCGAAGTATTGAAAAGAAGTTTTATTTAATCTAATAATATATGTTATCGTTATATAAATAATAATAAAAAATGTGAACAAATTATAGAAATAAACCACAAATATGTTCTTGTGAATGTTTTTTTTTTTTTTTCTTTTTCTTTTAGAAGGGAAATAGTTTAGCATTGACTTGAAATAGTTTTTTTTTTTTCCTGCCCTTCGAAGGGAAATAGTTGCTGTGCTGGGACCAACGATCTTTGGGACCCGCTTCACGCGGCCTGGAGATTTAGAGGGGACAGTCATAGCGGCGTCAGATAACGGTGTCTTATTGTTTAGCAGCACCGTTTGGGGCATGTTTCCTACTCTAATTAATGGTGTTGACGGCGTTAAATTTTCATGAGTTCTCCGCAGTTAGCTTTTTGAGCAACTCCTCCCATATAAAGGTTAATAGACATCGATCAAACGACAAATTCTTTGTGTTTGAGGTTTTAAAATTGAATAGTCCACTTCAAATATGTACTGACGAGGTGATATGTGTAAATTGTTGCGATCTCTTTTTATTTGAGAATTTAGAGGATCAATTATTTTTAAATTTACTGCAAATGTTTGGAAAAACATAAACATAAAAGTATTCATAACTAGATTTATAGATATATTGACGAATGTTTGTAAGTGTGTTTTAAGAGTTTTATTGAAAAACAAATACTATTTTTATTTTTTATTTTAAATTATTTTTTATACCTTTTTCATATTATTTTGATGTTCTGATATGAAAAATAATTTTTTTCTTAAAATAAAAATATTATTTTGATTTGTTTTCTAACAAAAAAAACACTTAAGAAAACATTTATCACATTCTCATACAAGTCATAAGATGGTTTGAGAGTTTCTTGACAAGATATATTAACCCAAAAAGTAGAATATTTTGTTAGGGTTGAAGATGACATAGTACTTGCAGCTTAAATTGTAGTTTCTAGCCTATCATATTATAAGCTCTATGTATTTTTATGGCTAAAATTACAAGGAGTGAATATATATATATGTGTGTGTGTGTATATATATATATATGATGTGCTCTAAAATAACCTTGAATTTATATATTTTAAAATATAAACTCTAAATTCATATAATGAAATAAATATTTTAAACAAAACAATAAAATACTATACTTTGAAATCAAATCTTAACACGAGGAAACGATAGTGAAGTGTATGAGAAATGCTCATGTAGGGTGGTATTTTGAATTAATAGATGCATATTTAGTTGTTTGTTTCTATTATTATTCTTTTCATAAATAGTTAATATTCTTGATATTAGACATGTCATTATGCTTGAGGACAGAAAAATACTATTTATAAAAAGAAAAAAAAAGGACATGAGAAATAATATATATAAGAAAGGAATATTTAAGTTTCTCTTTAGCAGGAAATTGAACGAAAAAATCCATAAAAATAATGTCTTTTCTTTTTCCATAATGTAAAGTTTTAGCAAATGAGTGTAACAAAACCCTAACGTCGTTAACGATATCTCCCCGACAGTAGAAACAACGGCTAGTGACGGAATCATGCATCGTTGTGGACGACTTGACGTCAAGACATTCGTTAGCGTGATTTTGTTTCCTTTTTCTATAAACCGCCGCACCAAAGCACATGGCCACCGTCTCTATCAGTTTCTCTTTAAACATTTTATTCTCTAGAAAAATATTGATGATTACAAGCTGGAGATTTCTATTCAGTCACTCAGGAAAGGCACATGCATGGTTTTTTCAAAGTAACAGATGATTTAACTAATCGATGATGTGGATACCAATATCAAACTACCAATCAATGACGAGCCTTTGTGTGCGGGTCAATTCAAGCCAAACGTGTATTGTTATTTTTATGATTAATGTAAGTGTCCGGGTCAGCTTGTGTGTATCTTAACTAATTCAGCGGGTTTTAAAGTTAATAATCATATATAATAATAATCATGTAAATATTTAGTAGTCATCATATTAGCAATTACAGGGCTTAAGCCTGAGACCACATGAGGAGTAAACCCTTTAATCTTAAGCTCTTATCACTTTGTCATCTACTGTATTGTTCATACAAACGTGCATTATTTTGCTTGTATGGCTAGTTGCATGAAGAAAGAAGCTCAAATCAAGGATGTTAGATCTGGTTTTGTCAACAAGTTAAACTTAAACAAGATGTTATCTCTATACTATTTTGGATTGAATCAAAAAAGTTATTAACTTGATAAAAATATAATCTAAATTTGGTCGGATAACTGTAAGATAGTTATTTCAAAATATAAAATGATAACTTAACAAGGGGTAACTCAATTGACAAGAGTTTTGAAATCTCATAAATCTTGTTGTTTACCTGATTTATGAGTTGAAGGTCGCATACAAACCTTAAATTATAAACCCAACATATTTCTCTAGTAATGAAAAGAAAGAGAGTGAAGAAGGACAAGAAGAACATAATTAATTTTTACTACATCTTAATTATTAAGGTGGCATGTTTATTAGAGATAATCATTTAATCTCTTGGTTCTAGTAAATCGATCATTTTTTCCTTGCTAAAATGATTGATATTAGGTGTTTAATACTTGTAAGAGTTTTTTTTTTTTTTGTAAGCTTAGAGACTCTTCAATACTTATATATATATATATATATATATATATATATATATATATATATATATATATATATATATATATAAGTATTGAAAAAAACAAGATATTTTAGAGAGGTTGTAATACCTCATCCTTAATTAAAGGGGTAAATTTTAGGTCAAACTATTCATATGACTTATACATTATGAAATATCTTGTTTATTACAAATCAAGACTATTTTTTTATCTATTAAAATTTCAATAGTTTTCTTTGTAATTTGTTTATTACAAATATCTATTTTTTTTTATCTTTATCTATTTTCTTTTATCTATTACAAATCAACGTCAATCGTTTCACCCAAATAAGATTTTGGTTTCAATCATAGTATAATCATCATGGACTTTATTTCACTATACCTTAACTCAAAAATATTTGTGATTAATTTTTTCAAATATATTAATAGAAATAAAAAGAATAAAAATAACTTAATCCAATTATTAAAACAACGTTTCAATGCACAGTAACTCTATCTATTGACGTTCTATAACAAATTTCATGCCTCGTAGAAAAACTCCATAAGAAAACAAGCAGAATCATATGCGCAATTGCAGGAGTAGTGGAAGAAAATTTGGTGTCAATTTGAAAGGAGAAGCACAATTTATTTTTTCAGTAGGTAGAGCAGCACAGCTCTAAATTATTGTTTTTATAATGTTAATGATCTGTTGTGTATGCTAAGAGAGGAGCTGGAAGAGGATTTTCAGATTTATTTTATTTTATCTTGGGGAAATGATTTGAATGTTTGCTTTAATTACAAGCTCATGTTTATAGATTTTTTTAATTCCATAATAAGAATATTTTCATATCAATTTATTTATTAAGCTAACTTAAAGCCCTAACCAAATGCTTGATTGAGAGTGTGGTTGAGATTGATTTTGAAAGTGATTTTTTTTATAAATACATCAAAATAATACTTTTTTATTTTTAAAAATTATTTTTGACATAAGTATATGAAAATAATATAAAAACAGCAAAAATATTTAATTTTAAGTAAAAAATAGATTTTTTATTTTAAAAAAACCTTTAAAACATAATGATAAATACTCTACAAGAGGCATAGCGGACAATATCCTATAATTATCGATGCATTATTTTTCTTCTTTTTGTATGGTGGTTATGGATTTGAACGGTGCATGTCCAGCTGCTCTTTGTAAGCAAAGTTAGACTCCGTCATTCACGCCAGTTCCATGGATGAAGCACAAGTGACGCGTCTTCTCATATGTTTTGTTTGACAGATTTAATAAAACATCAACATCATATATATTGTCTGGTCTCCTAATTAAAGTCAACTAATAACGTTAAAGTCAACTAATAACGTTGTAATTATCTAGGAGTCACTGGCAGCAAGAGCATGATCTTTTTTGGAAGCTCATAATTTGATGTAATCATCATTTGTCAACTCTTTGGCTCTCTTTTTTTTCCTTTTCTTTTTCACGGGGAAACTAATTAAAATAAATATAAAAGAAATTCACAGGTCGAACAAAGTGTTTTTTTATGCATAAAAAGATTGTTCCTACAAAACATACAGATGAAGTAATAAAATCTCAACTATCATATACTATATTTTGATTAGAACTCAAAATCTAATCAACAATGTGTTTTGCTGCTGTCATATCACTTATGTGCAACTTGTTTTCTTTTTCTTTTATATATTTCCTCATCACGGCTCGGAATTTATTCTAAAAAATATTACAGTACAATGAATCGTAGAGGATGAAATAAGATGCAATTTGTAAGTGATACAGGTCATTTATGATTCTCTTACAAAATCAGTAGAGATAATTTTGAAGCTATTTGAAATTTAAAAATGAAACCAAACTCTATTCGACATGGGATGAGATTAAAACTGTTTTGGTAGGAGAAAAAATCACATAAATTTAGTTAAAATATTTTATTTATTATTATTTTCATTCAAATAGCTATAACAAAATGCTAGACACTCAAACAAAACAAAAAAAAATAAAACAAAGATTATGTGTTAAAATTTTAGTTTTCAGTAAGTATTTAGTCAAGGAGTTGGTATGAGAGAAAGACAACTTGTTACAATTTGAATTTGTATTTCAGAGTAATTTTTCCCTTACAATTGAGACTAAACTTATAGAATTATTACAAGACTGATTTAGCTAAAACTAAAAGCTACTTTATCTCTACTTTACATAATTTTCAGATATGGAAATTAACAGCTATATTTTAACACTCCTCCTCAAGTTGGAGCATAGATATTTATCATGTCCAACTTGTCGATTGCATCATAGAATGCCCTTACGTAGACTACCTTTGTGAGAATATCGACTAACTGATCTTCAGACCGAACAAACAGAAGTTGTATAATTTTCTGATCAAGATTTTCCTTAATGAAGTGTTGGTTGACTTCAACATGCTTGGTACGATCATGTTGAACAGGATTATGAGCAATTTCGATAGTTGCCTTATTATCACAGTGTAGACTCATAAATGTTCCATAATCAATCTTCAGGTCTTGTAATACCTGTTTAATACATAGTAATTCATACACATCATGAGCCATACCTCGGTATTTTGCTTCTGCACTTGACCTTGCGACCACTTTCTGCTTCTTACATCTCCAAGTGACAAGGTTGCCTTCTACAAACGTAAAATATCCTGATGTCGATCTCCTATCAGTCTGATTTCCTGCCCAATCCGAGTCGGTATACCCCTTAATATCTTGGACCTCCTTTTTTGAAAATATAAGTCCTCTTCCTAGTGTAATTTTTAGATATTTTAAGATCCGATATACAACTTCCATATGTTCTTCTCCCAGTGAATGCATGAACTGACTTACCACACTTGCTGCATAGACGATGTTTGGCCTAGTATGTGATAAGTATATTAGTTATCCAACTAACCATTGATAACATCCTTTGTCTGCTGATGTTTGATTTTTTGCTTGTCCCAGTTTGTGATTCATCTTCATAGGTGTATCTACCGGTTTGCATGCAATCATTCCGGTTTCTACTAATAAATCTAACACATATTTTCGCTGTGATATACATATCCTTGTTTTTGACCTTGAGACCTCAATTCCTAAGAAGTACTCTCAATTCCTAAGAAGTACTTTAGTTGTCTGAGATCTTTCATTTTGAATTTTGATGCTAGAAACTATTATAATGCCTTTCTTTCTTTTGGATCATCTCCTATTAAGACCATATCATTTATATATACTATTAGTGTCGTTACCTTCCCTCCTTTGTGTTTAGTGTGATCTGAATTACTTTGCTTATAGCAAAGATCCTTCATTGTAGATGAGAATCTTCCGAACCATGCCCGCGGTGACTACTTTAGGCCATATAATGCCTTTTTTAATTTGCATACTTCAGTTTCACATGAGGACCTGGTCTTAACTCCAGGAGGTAATTCCATATACACTTCTTCTTCAAGATCTCCATTTAGGAAGACATTCTTGACATTGAATTGTTGTAAGGCTCAGTCTCGATTCACTACTATAGAAATGAGAATCCGGATGGTGTTCATTTTTGCAACTAGGGCAAAAGTTTATTTATAATTCACTCCATACTTCTGCGTATATCCGTTCACGACTAACCTTGCTTTGTACCTATCAATACTCTCATCTGCTTCCAACTTTACTGTGAACACCCATTTACACCCAACTTTCTTCTTTCCTTTTGCTAGTTGACATAACTCCCAAGTTTTATTCTTCTGAAGTGCCTCCATTTCCTCATTCGTCACCTTGGTCCAATTTGGGCTGCTAATGCATCATGTACATTACTAGAAATAGACACATTGGATAATTGATTAATAGTAAATGCATGTGATTCCGATAATCTATGGGTAGAGATATAGTTATTGATGGGGCATTTAGTTTTGTTCTAGGGATCAAGCTCATATTGTTTCTTTGGGACTCCCCAGTTTAGTCTTTGTGGGTATCTATTAATCATATTATCTTCTAAGACAGGAATTTCATTAGGAATAGGATTTAGGGTTACCTGAGGGGAGCTAAGAAGAGACATTCTCGGTTGATTCTTCAGTTAATGATATAGGTGTTGATAATTCTAGAGACATAGGGAGGTCGTTACTGATATCATTTAGGTCTATGCAGAATTCCAGGTTATCATCACAACTTGGTCTCATTTCCTCTAATTCGAATATATTTGCGTTCTCTTCATTGTTACTCTCCCTCTGAAGAGAAAACCTGGGAACTCCCCCTGAATAGTAGGGTTCGGATTCTTGATATGATGCATATAAGGTTACATGCAGTTTTTTATGGTGAGGATCATAGCATCGATATCCTTTCTAAAACTACGAGTAACCTACAAACAAACACTGTTTTGCACATGGATCTAGTTTGCTTTGCAGAACTTTAGGGATGTGGACATATACTGTACAACCAAATGCCCGTGGTTCCAAATTTGGTAAGTGAGGAACTGAGAGAAGAGATTCCATTTTCGATTGAGGAGATTGAAATTTAATTGCACTTGATGGTGTTCGATTCATTAAGTAAGCAGCGGATTTGACTACCTCACCCCAATAGTATTTTGGCAAATTCATGCCAAATAGCGAAGCACGAACAATTTCCATAATTTGCCTATTCTTTTTTTCGGCTAATCCATTTTGTTGTGGAGTGTACGTGCAGGATGTCTGATGTCGAATTCCATTAGAACTTAAAAAATTACCTGGCACTTGATCCATAAATTCCATATCACTATCTGATTGAATACGAATATGTCGTTGGTATTTGGTCAACACCATTTTCTGAAATTCATGAAATACTATACCGACTTCACTTTTATTTCGGAGAAGAGAGATCCAGGTCATCCGAGTACATTCATCAATAAATGTAACAAAATAATGTGCATTAAAAAAAGATGAGACATTTGTAGGACCCCAAATATTAGAATGAATTACTACAAATGGTTCTACACTTTTATTCAAACTTGGCAAATAGGAAATATGGTGACTTTTTGCCACTTCATAAATTTCACACTGAAAATCCAAAATACTTAAACTTGAAAATTAATGCAGTTGTAACTTTTTAAGCTACCCAAATGAGAGATGTCTCAGTCGTCGATGCAACAACCATATAAGAGCATGAGCTTGATACGTACTTCTGGTTTGATGCGCATGACCCAACTTTGACCCCCTTTGTTTCGTTAATTTCAAATAATACAGATTTCCTCGTCTAACCCCACAATCAAGAATCTTCCAGGTTAGAATGTCCTGAAAAATACAAAATAGAGGCCAAAACATTACCGTGCACTCAAGAGTAGTCATAATTTGACTAACCGACAGGAGATTTTATACGCAAGAGATGGAACAATAAGGACAATATCTAGTGTTGACCATGAGTAGGGTTTATTGCAGATTAAATTATCAGAATCTCTAGTCATGTGATTAGATGCACCTGCATCAATAATCCAAGCACTATTCTTAGTAAAAACAGTATGCAATTTTTTTTTGATGATACCTATATGAGCCACATTCTCTGTAGGCGGTACCTGATTTGCTTCCATCAAATGTACCATAGGTTTTCTGATATTTTTCCGGGTTTTTTTTTGTAAAAACCCACAAGTCCAGGTAACCAACAATTTCATAACACCTTTGTTTTGAATGCTCTATTTCCCCGTAGTGAGAACACATCAACCCACCCATATTTTTTTATTTTCGATCAATCCCATTTAAGTCAGACCCATTTCAGTCAACCTAATTAAGGTTTGCCCTAATCCATTTTCCCCCATTTCTCTTCCCCAAGCCGCTACCCCGTAACCCTTCCCTCTCATTTGCTCCCCCGGTCGATGGTGCCCTTCCATCATCACGGTATGTTCTTGGAACATCGAAGGTCCTCCAGTGTGTTTGCCTTCCATGACCTCCTTCTATAAGTACTCTCGATGGATGGCAGCATATACGCCTTCGAGGTCCAGTTTAGGGTCCTTCCTTAAAATCTCCCCTCGGATTTGTTCGAAGGATGGGACAAGGCCACTAACAAAAATATGAACTCAAAGCCTCACCATGGCCGAGTGAAGGTGAAGAACGTCGTTCACCGTCCCAGCTTGGGATGCACTTCGACAGTCGATGTCCTAAAAAATGGCCACCAGCTTTGTGTAATATGTGAACAAGGGACGACCATTTTGTCTTCTGATAAATGATCGTTGGTTTAGGTCGAAGATACAAGTCTCGTCGGCACCATCGTAGAAGGTTTGGGCGACAACCTCCCAGATGCTTTTGGCTATGGGTAGGCAAATGAATCGTTGCATCAACACTGGGTTCATGGAGTCAATGACCCAACTCTTGACTCATTGGTTCTCAGCGAACCATGATTCTAGCCTTGGGTCGCCTGGTTCAGGTCTTGTCGTGTCTTCGGTAAGGTATCCAACTTTGTTTCTAGCTCCGATTCTCATTTTCATGAGTTGTGACTGTAGTGCATAATTTGTTTCATCCAGAATAATATTCGTCGTGCAGGCTGAGTTGTCTTGATGAACAACCACTGGTGGTCATAAGTTGGAGGTAAGTGTTGGAGTAATTTCCATTCTGAGTCTGTATTGTGTGGGGTGAATTTCTTGGTTGAGTGTTTAATGTCTGTGAGTTCGAGTTTGAGTGTCTAGGTTGTGTGGGGTTAATATTTGTGGGTTCTGAGTTTTTCTGAGATGAAGAAGTTCAGATGGTTTTCTAGGATTTTGTCTGGGTTTGTGGGTCTCGAGTTTCTGGAATTTTCTGGGATTTTTGAATGATGAATACTGAAGAAGTTCGATTTGAACAGTAACATTTTTTCGTTAAACTATTACTGGAGTAACTTTGATTTGAACAATAATAGTTTTTTGTTACTATTACTAGAGTAACTTCGATTTGAACAGTAATTGTTCAACGAATAGTGTCTAGAGCACTGTATCCTTCGAAAGAGAAAAAATTCAAATACAATATAAAATAATTTCAGACTTGGTCTGATACAATGTTACAATTTGAATCTGTATTTCAAAGTAATTTCTCCCTTACAATTGAGACTGAACTTATAGAATTATTACAAGACTGATTTAGCTAAAACTAAAAGCTACTTTATCCCTACTTTACATAATTTCCAGATATGGAAATTAACAACTATATTTTAACACAACTCTTGCTAAAAACATCAAAAGAAATAAAAGGAAGAATGAAAAAAAGATATATGAAAAGAAGGAATAAATAAGAAAACAATGTGTGAAAGCATATTTCTCTTGAGAGGGTGTGTACCTGATCGTCACTGAGTTGATCTCCTCACTGAGGAGATGCGCACCCTTTCGGTGAGGAGATCTCACCCATGGATTATTTTTTTTTATTAATATGATATTCTAACCAGCATATTTGTATCTTAAATAATTCTATGGATGCTAAAGAAATGACCATGTAAATCTATAACTATCATCACATTAACAATCATAAAGCTCGAATTTGTGATCACAAAAAGAGCAAATCCCATAATCCTTTTCATATATGGTGGTCCCATGCAGCATCCTTTTCTTAGGAGAGGTGGTGTATACAAACTATTTCTTTTTTCTTCGGTGAAGAAATGTTCCTTTCTTTACTTGTTCTTTTACTCCTTTTCAGTGAATCTCTCTTTCAGATTTTTATGCAACTTTTGAGAATCTGATTTTGTCACTCCAAAAGTATAGAATAATCCATGTTCTCGAGGAAGGCATTAATGGCGCAATCAGGGGTGTTACAACTGATTAAGAGAGAATAACAAACCAAAAAAGCTAAAAGTCGTACAGTAACATCCCAGTTGTATGCATGATTTACACTTTGATTAAGCTTGAATAAATTTAAGGACATGCCTTTGTCTTGGAACACTCATAACGGAATTAACTCCTCAAATTGTCCACCTTAAACAAACATTATAGTGTTCGTGACGTATTCTGACTATCTATGGGTAGAAGATTGTTGCGAAACGAGGCTTTGTGGTGCATTGATTCGTACAAATAAATCTGAACTTGACAATATAAGCTGTAAATATGTGTACTACGAAACTCCAATCTCACCATAATTTGCCTCTCAAAATCTATGATCTCACAAACATTTCCAGTAGATGAGTTATTAAAATGTTAACTTGGTTAGACCAAGATGAGGTTCTTAAATATAAGAATCAACATGAATGAATTCGCATCATTCATGTCTTTATTATGATTGAAGATGAATATAAAATTATTTATTTGTCACTAATAACAATGAGCAAATAATAATTTCTAATCTGAAGTTTATGTTTTTGACAACAAGACTAATACTTGTATAGTATACTTCTTCTAACAAGGAGTGCAATGATATACAATTTTGTCTTTAAAAAATACGATGTCTGCTGTAAATTTGCGTCCTCTTAAACTTCAATCTTACCACAATGTTGTCATTTTTCTTCTTCTTTTTCTTTGTGTTGTGTGATTAATGGGATCATGGCTTAAGAAAAGAGGAAACCATGACCCATGTTAGAACATGGCATCTGTGCATGGTCTAGTCTCTTGCTAGCCTCAATATCTGAATCAGTTTCAAAGTTTTTCAAAGTTTTGTCTTCACCTGTAGTATAAACTGAAACAACAATTCACCAATAAATTAACAGTAGCACATAAAAATCATAAGAAAAAATATCAAAATTTAATATTTTTAAAATCAAATGTACTCTTAAAACGCAAATAAACACAATTATAAATGCAAAAATAAACAGCCAAGACGGTTAGAGTCGATTAATTCCATGCGTAGTCGGTTATAGAAAGTAGCTAATTAAATCAACATTTACAAGGACGTTATGCCTTGCATGGACCTATAAAATGGCATCCTCTACCCTTCTTCCATCACACTCACCTGATCCAAATCCATATATCTTCAGCCAAGATGGTTCAAACCACTATGACATACTCGGCTGTATTCACGCTGGCTTTGGGGTTCATGCTGGTTGCGTCAAGCCAAGGGGCAGATCCTGCAACAACATTTTTCGGTCTAAGCCCGGTAGAGATTCAAGATTGCCTGGCAACTATCAAGACGCACGCAGAGATTTGCTTAGACGAGGTTGCATCCTTGGTGCTAACCTTTCAGCAGAACTTAGTTGGCCCTAAATGCTGCAATGCCTTGTCTGTAATTGATGAAAAGTGCAAGATTGAAGGATTTAGTTTAGATTCTTTCTTGCCTGCGTTGTGGATCAGGCAACGCTGTGCTTCAACATTCTTCACTCCCAGTCATCCACCAGCCGTGCCAAGTTCTACTTGATAACGTGTCAAGGGTTACTAACAATGCGCCAAGTCCTGCATCAACTCCAATAAGTTTTCGTAAACGGATTGCACATGTACCTCTAGAGTAGTACCGATTTTGATTTTTCATAAATATTAATAAGAGCAGAAAGAGTTGTTTAACAATTTTATTGAATCTAACCAAGTGCATTAGTTTTTAACCGTCTATTTCTTAACCAATCTAATCAAACCTGTGAATTGAATTATGGGGGAATTATAACCCTGTTCATGGAGATATCTTGTGTGAATTATTGTTCCTACGGATGCATGGTAATTAACTAAAGAATAACCACTTAGATGAACACATGACTAAAGAAAATTAATAGCCTGTTAATGGATCATACTCATGCTTTGATCATGAAACAATTATAATAATAATTGTGTAAAGCAAGAATAAAAAATTGTGTGCATGGATGTTATCTCCGTTGGATACAACTCAGATTTGATAGAAATTAAAAGAGAAAATTTGGCAGTTTAAGGAGCCAGGGATCCTTTTCCCATAAATCCATCAGTGGATAAAACATGTAAATCGGGTAAGCTAGATTATTATGTCAAACCTATTGGAATTACTGGCAGGAAGAGCATGATCTTTATTGGAAGCTCATAATTTGGTGTAATCATCATTTGTCTTTTTTATTTTTCTTTCTTACGGGGAAACAGATTAAAATAAATATATAAGAAATTCACATGTTGAAAAACGTGTTTTGCTGCTGTCATATCACCTATGTGCAGCTTGTTTTCTTTTTCTTTTATATATTCCCTTCTCGAAATTTATTCTAAAAAATACTACAGTATAATGAATCGCCGAGGATGATGTTTTGGTAGGAGAAAAAATCACAGAAATTTAGTTAAAATATTTTATTTATTATTATTATTATTATTATTATTATTTTGGTGAATCTCTCTTTCATATTTTTATGCAACTTTTGAGAATCTGATTTTGTCACTCCAAAAGTATAGAACAATCAGTTTCAAAGTTTTGTCTTCCCCTGTAGTGTAAACTGAAACAATAATTCACCAATAAATTAACAGTAGCACATAAAAATCATAAAACAAAATATCAAAATTTAATATTTTTAAAATCAAATGTACTCTTAAAACGCAAATAAACACAATTATAAATGCAAAAATAAACAGCCAAGACAGTTAGAGTTGATTAATTCCATTCGTAGTCGGTTATAGAAAGTAGCTAATTAAATCAACATTTACAACGAATTTATGCCTTGCATGGTCCTATAAAATGGCACCCTCTACCCTTCTTCCATCACACTCAACCGGTCCAAATCTGTATATCTTCAGCCAAGATGGTTCAAACAACTATGACATACTCAGCTGTATTCACACTGGCCTTTGGGTTCATGTTGGTTGCGTCAAGCCAAGGGGCAGCTCCTGCAACTCCATTTTTCGGTCTAAACCCGGTAGAGATTCAAGATTGCTTGGCAACTATCAAGACGCACGCAGAGATTTGTTTAGACGAGGTTGCATCCCTGGTGCTAACCTTTCAGCAGAGCTTAGTGGGCCCTAAATGTTGCAATGCCTTGGCTGTAATTGATGAAAAGTGCAAGATTGAAGGATTTAGTTTTGATTCTTTCTTGCCTGTGCTGTGGATCAGGCAACGCTGTGCTTCAACATTGTTCACTCCCCGTCATCCACCAACCGTGCCAAGTTCTCCTTGATAACGTGTCAAGGGTTCCTAACAATGCGCCTTTCTAATAAGTTTTTGTAAACAGATTGCATATGTACCACTAGAGTAGTTCATATATTGTACCGATTTTGATTTTTCATAAATATTAATAAGAGCATTAGTGTTTTAACCGTCTATTTCTCAATCAATCTAATATGTTAAACCTGTGAATAGAATTATAGAGGAATTATTACCCTTTTCATGGAGATATCTTGTATTTAAAAAAATCCTCTTCATATGAATTATTGTTCCTAAGGAGATTGTTGGAAATATTTCTTGATGTTTGTTTAGTTGCCAAGTCAATAAGAGTTTGTTAGTTAATGGGTGAATAAGTGTTGTACACTTTTTGTTAAAAATGAAAATGAAAACAAAATGTTGATTGTGTGCCTATATGTGGATGATTTGATTTACACTGGAAATGACATTGCTATGTTTGAGAAGTTTAAGGAGTCTATGATGATTGAATTTGATATGTCTGATCTTGGGATAATGCATTACTATCTCGGCATTGAAGCTGAATTTATAGCTGCAACTTGATGTGCATGTCAGGCAATTTGGCTAAGGAGGATTCTTGAATAAATTCAATTCTAACAAGTAGCAACTTCAATTTATTGTGACAACAGCTCAACAATAAAACTATCAAGAAATCCTGTTCTACATGGGAGAAGCAAGCACATTGATGTTAAATACCATTTCTTAAGGGATCTCACAAAGGATGAAGTAATTAATCTTATCTTTTGCAGAAGTGAAGACCAAGTGGCTGACATATTCACCAAGCCCCTCAAAACACCTTTGTTTCAAAAGCTAAGGGAGTTGCTTGGGGTATGTTCTTTGAGATGATTGTTACATTTGATATTCTTGAAACTGAATTCCTAAAATTGTTCAGTTCAAGGGAGGGATTGTTGGAAATATATCTTGATGTTTGTTTAGTTATCCAGGTCAATAGGAGTTTGTTAGTTAATGGGTGAATAAGTGTTGTACGTGTCCAGCTCTCATTACTTAGTGGCTGGTCTGTTGGGATTTGTTGGGTTAGTATCGAGTCATTAGTTATTTCTATTTTGGGTCATTAGGTCAATGTAATGCCTATTTAAAGGCACTGTTTCTATTCAATAAAACAACAATTCAATCTTTATTCTCTACTATATGTGCAATAGATGCACGGTAATTAACTAAAGAATAACCACTTAGACAAACACATGACTAAAGAAAATTAATAGACTGTTAATTGATCATACTCATGCTTTGATTATGAAACAATTATAATAATAATAATTATGTAAAGCAGGAATAAAAAATTGTGTGCATGCATGTTATCTCCTTAGGATACAACTCAGATTTGAGAGAAATTAAAAGAGAAATTTTGGTAGTTTAAGGAGCCAGGGACCTCCACATTTGAGTTATCTTAATGATGAAATAAGCATGAAATAAGCAGTCAATAGGCATTCGGGTACAAGAACAGTAATTGACCCATTACACACTAAATAACTTCCCACTTATACACTGATACCATTACTTACCCAATACCAGACACTATTCACAGAATATTATTACTAATAACAGATCCTTACAAAACAATAATTAAATATTGACCCTAGATAAATAATAATTAAATATTATTCCCCCTATTACACAATTAATTGGAATTAAATGGGTGTTGGCGTGCAATAGAGCCTTCCCCTTTAATAGTACTCACCCACGAGTTTAGGGTGGGTTTGGTGCAAGCTCCCTTCCAATGGACTAAGAGGTCAACCCTTGCTCGATTCCTTCTTCTCGAGTCTTTATTCTAGTATCCCCTGTTCCATTTTCCATAACTTTTGGCAATCTAGGGTTTGGGTTGACTCGATCCCATTCTTCTTCTTGTGGCAGGAAATATAGAATACATGGTAGATCTTTGACTCCTTGGGCAGATCGTACTTGTAAGCGATGGTACCAATTCTCTAAATGATTTGGAAAGGCCCAAACTACCTCAAAGAGAGCTTCAAATTCTTTTTCATAATAACTGTCACTTGTCTATAGGGGTGTAATCTTAGGTAGACCCAATCCCTGACATCATACCTTTTTTATGTTCTCTTTTTGTTTGCATACATCTTCATTCTTTATTGGGCTTCTTGTAGGTACTCTCGTGCTAGGGTAAGGATGTGCTCGCGGCTCCTCATCTCTTCATCAACTGATTGCACCGCCATGGTCCCTAGTTTATAATGAAGCAGGCGAGGTGGTGTTTGTCTATAAACTAGCTCAAATAGAGTGAACCCATTCGAAGAATGCTCGGAAGTGTTATATGCCCATTCAGCTATAGCCAGCCAATTAACCCAGTATTTTGGTCGATCACTGGTGAAGTATCTGAGGTATCCTTCTAACCATTTATTCACTACCTGTGTTTGACTGTCTGTTTGGGGATAATATGTCAAACCCATTAACAGTTTGGTCCCACTTAATTGAAAGATCTCTTGCCAGAATCTACTTGTAAAAACTTCATGTACTTGTCATAACCTATTAAACCCAAGAATCACCTTGAGGCCTTAAGTTTTATAGGTTCAGACCACTTTATCATGGCTGAAATCTTTGCAGGATCTATCTTGAATCTTCTTTTTGAAATAACATGCCCTAGATATTCTACTTCTTGACATCCAAAAACACATTTAGAAATCTTAGCATACAATTGATGTTGGGTTAAAACCCTTTAAATAGTTTTCAAATGCTCTATATGCTCCTCCATTGTTTTATTATACAAAAGTATATCATCAAACAAAGCTAAAACAAATCTTCTAAAATAGGGCCTAAATATTTCATTCATCAATCCTTGAAAGGTTGATGGTGCATTCATTTGCCCAAAAGACATTACTAAGAATTCGTAATGCCCTTCATGTGTATGTTTTTTTTTTTATATTTGTCTTCAGGTTTCATTCAAATTTGATGATAGCCTAATCTCAAGTCAAGCTTAAAAAACAATTCTGCTCCATAAAGCTCATCCAACACCTCAGTTAAATTAGGGATAAGAAACTTAGCTTTGATTGTGTCTTTGTTGAGAGCTTGATAGTCAATTCACATGCGCAAACTGTCATCAGCCTTCCTCACCAAAAGAACTAGTGAAGAAAATGGATTTTGGCTTGTTTGAATGATTCCATTCTTCAACATTTCTTTGATCGGCTTCTCAATTTCTTCTTTTTGATAATAGGGATATCAATAAGGCTTGACACTTATCAATTTAGGTGCTTCCTTGAGTATATCTAGTGGTCATTACTCTTAGAAGGGGGCAATCCATTTGGTTCAGTGAACACTGCTTTAAATTCATTCAAAACAACTTATATGGTAGGTTTAGTTGCTGCTCCTTTTGAACTCCTACTAATCTTTATAAGTTGCAACCAGATTCCTCTACCCTTAACCAACGTAAACTTACTCAGACAATGTTCCTCTTCTACAACTTGTTCTAGTTTCTTTAAGCTTTGCAATAATAGTGTTTTTCATCCCATAGTGAAACTCATATTCAAATCAGCAAAGTTCCATTGATATGACCCAAAACTTCTCAGTCAATCTACCCCTAATACAACATCACACCCTTCTAGCATTAGTAAAAACAAATTGGCTAAGATATTACAATCTTGCATTTCCAACCTCACTCTCTCACGGTAACCATGATAGGGAAGGGTGTCTCCATTAACAACTTGGACTGCTAGATGGCCTTCTTCCACTAACAATTTTTCCCTTCTAGTAATATTTACATCAATACAGATGTGTGTGTTACCAGTATTGATAAGAACAATGAATGGACATCTTCCAATTTTCCTACTAACATTATGGTTTTGGGAGATGGGGCTCTGATAATGGCATACAGGGATATGCCTAACAGCTCAACTTATGGAACCATGGGTATAGTAACTGTGGCAATTTGATTGAGGCTCTCGTCTCCCAAACCCTTTTCTTCTTATTCAAAATCCATTCCTTCTAATAAATACAGTTTTGGCTTGTTACATTTGTGAACTAGCTGGTAACTTTAATCACAGAAATAATATAAACCTTTCTCTTGGCTTTCTTGCATTGATTGAGACTTATTCATCTGATGGGGTACGAATTTCTTTTCTAGCATACAAGATTAGGTTGTGAATGCTGATGAGCTAGCAGTGAAAGGATTGGATTTGGATCTGGTACTTCTGATATGAGATTTAGGGCAGGTAACTTGGGTGGGGACTTAAATGTAGGTGTATAAAGGTTATTTAGTGTTTGATTTCTTCTATATGGATATTGTTTCCTGTTAACTTTTTCTTCTATCAAACGTGCTGACCCAAAGGCAGTAGCAAGGTTGTTTGGTTTCAACATAGTAATAATAATTTACAATTCATCTTTCAAACCACTTAGAAAAGTACTGATGCAAAAATTCTACACTTACCCCATTTACTTTGTTAGACAAAATCTCAAAAAATTGATAATCTTCTACATTTCTCGTCTATCTCAACTTGGTGAATGCACCTACTGGATCCTTAAGACTTTAGGTCCAAATCTGATGTGAAGAGCCTCCAAGAATTCACCCTAAGATGCCGCAGGACTTGACACCTTGAACCAGCAATACCATGTTAGTGCCTTCCCTTCCATGTGAAAGGAAGCAATCTCTATCTTTTGATTTTCTGGAGTTTCAAAGTAAGTGAAAAATTGTTATGCCTTCAATATCCATTAACTAGGATCTCCGCCATCAAAATGAGGAAAATCCAACCAAAGAGATCAAGCTTGGATTCCATCATGTCCTTCAAACAAAGGGTTAGTATTCCCCCATGTATAGACGTTCTTTCCCCTGAATTTAGTTTTGTTGTGGTTTGCACTAAACTATCATAGCTTGATGCTAGATTGTTAAGTTGTTATAGCACAACTTCAATCAACAGGCCATGCCTAGATTGTTCCTCTTTCAGAACAATAGCTACTTCTTGAAAATGATTAACATTGTCAGATAGTTGCGATAATTGGGTGCCTTAAGCCATGTCGTGGGAACGTTGGCTTGATATCACTTGTTATCTCTGTAGGATACAACTCAGATTTGAGAGAAATTAAAAGAGAAATTCTGACAGTTCAAGGAGTCAAGGACCATCACATTTGAGTAATCTCAATAAAGGAATAAGCATCATCCTCTCCCATAAATCCTTAGACTTAAATAGGCATTCAGATACAAGAACAATACTTGACCACCTACACACTAAATAACTTCTCACTTTTACATTAATACCATTACTTACCCAATACCAGACACTATTTACAAAATATTATAATAGCTTAATTAAATTACTAATAGACCCTTACTAAATAATAATTAAATACTAAACCCTTGTTGCGATGTCGTAGTCACACAAATAAATTACCCAAGCTTAAAACAAAATACACAAGATAATATAGAGCAAGCAAGGGGTCAATCCCATGAGGATGTGTTAGTTCAGATTTTATGTGCTATATGATATGCGATTAGGGGGATTGGAAGTTCTCCACGTTAAAGCAAAAGAGAAAGAAAACTAAGCGAAAATTAAACAAAACCAAAATTTATCAATAAAATAAACTTTGGTCGTAAGTAAACATTCACCTACAAAAATCAGAACTGATCATGGAAACGAAACATCAATTTATATTATGAATATTTATCTCTTCTTAACATTAATTAGTTAATGGATCCGCCGTATAACTTACCCTAACCATTAAACAACCATAGTGTCGGCACTAGTAATTTAATTAAATTGGCAACCTTAAGAACAAGATAAGTTGATTAAATAAGAAACATAATTGTCTGCAATCTATGTTTGATTTGATTGAATGTTCTCTCTAAGATTAATAGCATAGATCCGCCATAATTATTATCTCAATTGCTTCACAAGTTCATATACTACAACTCCGATTTTGATATCAAAACTTAGCGATAGATTGTCTACAATAATAACTTAGAGTCCGCTCTAGTAATTAAATAAACAATCATAGAAAAAATAAGCATAAGAGAACTAACATATTCATCATATAAACTGGAAAAAAAAAAAGTAAAATAGATCTGACAGTTCTTGAAATCTAAAGGTTTTTGTGTCATTGCAACTAAGAAAAAGAGTTTAGCCTAGCAT
This sequence comes from Salix udensis, assembly GCA_029204005.1. NCBI lineage: Eukaryota > Viridiplantae > Streptophyta > Magnoliopsida > Malpighiales > Salicaceae > Salix > Salix udensis. Next base: position 5,127,336 of record CM055034.1, read on the forward strand.
GTTTGTTCAACAATTGATAAAAAAGAAAGAAAAAAAACATGATTTTATTGGGGCATTTTGTTTCTACTTCTTTTCTTCTCTTTCTCTTCTTTTCTCCTTCTTTATATATGCTTAGAAATCCTAGTTTCTATTTTACAAAATAGTCCTCCCTTAAGTTGATAAAATTTAGTTGTCATCTTGTATAAATCATATCTCATTCATAACACATTATTTTGAGCTAAATTTTGGATCGGTGATATGTATTTGAGTCTAGAATCCAACAAAATTATTTGCGTCAATCAGACTCTTCTATAGCTCCATATATTTAAGTTGGAATGACCAAAGGTCAACATTGGAAGATTTGACTTTGAAGGCTTCAATTTTCATGCTCTTTCTTATTTTATTTTTTCCTAGCTTTCCAAAAAAGTATGGATGTTAGCTTTTGAATGCCACCAGAATCACTTTATTTCAACCTCTAGATCTTCCACTTCACAAAACATCAACTAAAGATCAAATCTGTCAATCAACTCCAATTACCTCTTTTTTGCATCTTTCATCCAAAAATGCCTTCAAAACAGAAAACAAAGAATATTAAGGCAATTTATACACAAAACATAGGAAAAACACTAGGTAAATGTGGGTGAAACAATTAAATAATATGGTTGCATCATGAACCTCTGAGGCAATTGAGTTAATAATTATGGTAGATCTATGTTATTAATCTTAGGGAGAACATTCAATCATATCAAACATAGATTGCCGACAATTATGTTTCTTAATTAATCAACTTATCTAGTTCTGAAGGATGCTATTGAATTAAATTACTAGTGCAAACAGTGGTTGTTTGATGTTTATGGTACCTTGTACGGCGAATCCATTAAGTAACCAATGTTAAGAAGAGATAAATATTCAGAATATAAATTGATGTTTTGTTTCCATGACCAGTTCAGATTTTTGTAGGTGAATGTTAACTAGCGACCAAGGTTTGTTTTATTGATAAATTTTGGTTTTATTTTTCCTTTGCTATAGCCTAGACTTCCAACCCTCCCCCCTCCAATTGCATAGCGTATAACACAAAAATCTTAACTAAAATGTCCTAGTGGGATCAACCCCTTGCTTGCTCTATACTCTCTCGTGTGATTTGTTTTAAGCTAGGCTAATTAATTTGTGTGATCGCAACATCACAACATTACCCTAGCACGAGAGAACCTGCAAGAAGCCCAATAAAGAATGAAGATGTATGTAAACAAAAAGAGAACAGAAAAAGAGTATGATGTCAGAGATTGGGTACTGTTCTTGTACCCGAATGCCTATTTAAGGCTAAGGATTTATGGGAGAAGGATCATGCTTATTTCATAATTAAGATAACTCAAATGTGGAGTTCCCTGGCTCCTTAAACTACCAAAATTTCTCTTTTAATTTCTCTCAAATCTGATTTGTATCCTAAGGAGATAACATGCATGCACACAATTTTTTATTCCTGCTTTACACAATTATTATTATTATAATTGTTTCATAATCAAAGTATGATCAATTAACAAGCTATTAATTTTCTTTAGTCATGTGTTTGTCTAAGTGGTTATTCTTTAGTTAATTACCATGCATCCGTAGGAACAATAATTCATATAAAGAGGATTTTTAAAAAAAAAAAGATATCCCCATGAACAGGTTATAATTCCTCTATAATTCAATTCATAGGTTTAACATAGTAGATTGATTGAGAAATAGACGGTTAAAACACTAATGCTCTTATTAATATTTATGAAAAATCAAAATCGGTACAATATATGAACTACTCTAGTGGTACATATGCAATCTGTTTAAAAAAACTTATTCGACTTGGCGCATTGTTAGGAGTCCTTGACACGTTATCAAGGAGAACTTGGCACGGCTGGTGGATGACTGGGAGTGAACAATGTTGAAGCACAGCGTTGCCTGATCCACAACGCAGGCAAGAAAGAATCAAAACTAAATCCTTCAATCTTGCACTTTTCATCAATTACAGACAAGGCATTGCAGCATTTAGGGCCAACTAAGTTCTGCTGAAAGGTTAGCACCAAGGATGCAACCTCGTCTAAACAAATCTCTGCGTGCGTCTTGATAGTTGCCAAGCAATCTTGAATGTCTGCAGGGTTTAGACCGAAAAATGGTGTTGCAGGATCTGCCCCTTGGCTTGACGCAACCAGCATGAACCCCAAAGCCAGCGTGAATACAGCCGAGTATGTCATAGTGGTTTGAACCATCTTGGCTGAAGATATATGGATTTGGACCAGGTGAGTGTGATGGAAGAAGGGTAGAGGATGCCATTTTATAGGTCCATGCAAGGCATAACGTCCTTGTAAATGTTGATTTAATTAGCTACTTTCTATAACCGACTACGCATGGAATTAATCGACTCTAACCGTCTTGGCTGTTTATTTTTGCATTTATAATTGTGTTTATTTGCGTTTTAAGAGTACATTTGATTTTAAAAATATTAAATTGATGTTTTTTTTAAGGATTTTTATGTGTGCTACGTTAATTTATTGGTGAATTATTGTTTCAGTTTACACTACAGGTGAAGACTAAACTTTGAAACTGATTATTCTATACTTTTGGAGTGACAAAATCAGATTCTCAAAACTTGCATAACAATCTGAAAGAGAGATTCACCAAAACTGAGTAAAATAACAAGTAAAGAAAACAACATTTCTTCACCGAAGAAAAAAGAAATAGATAGTATATGTTGGAGAATAATATAAATTATATTATGGGGTCTCACCTAACAGCTTAAAGTTTTAGGTAAAATGGTTCTTTAATATGGTATCAAAGATTTGTTGACCCAGCGGTCACGAGTTCGAATCTCACCACCCCCATTCTATGTGATAAAAATCAATCACAATGTAATGTAGGTATGTGCAAGTTTCAAGCTCAAATGGCTTTCATTTAAGGGAGTGTGTTAAGGAATAATATAAATCATATTCTGGAGCCTCACTTAACAGCTTAAACTTTTAGATGAGATAATTCATTAAAAATATGCACCACCTCGACTAAGAAAAGGATGCCTATTTCTTTCTTTTGATATTTTTAGCAAGAGTTGTCTTTCTCTCATACCAACTCCTTGACTACTAATATACAAGAAGAGAAAACTGCAATTTTAACGTATAATCTTTGTTTTTTTTTTTGCTTTGTTTGAGTGTCTAGCATTTTGTTATACCTGTTTGAATAATAATAATAATAATAATAGTTTGAATAATAATAATAATAATAATAATAATAAATAAAATATTTTAACTAAATTTCTGTGATTTTTTCTCCTACCAAAACATCATCCTCGGCGATTCATTATACTGTAGTATTTTTTAGAATAAATTTCGAGAAGGGAATATATAAAAGAAAAAGAAAACAAGCTGCACATAGGTGATATGACAGCAGCAAAACACGTTTTTCAACATGTGAATTTCTTATATATTTATTTTAATCTGTTTCCCCGTAAGAAAGAAAAATAAAAAAGACAAATGATGATTACACCAAATTATGAGCTTCCAATAAAGATCATGCTCTTCCTGCCAGTAATTCCTAGATAATTACAACGTTATTAGTTGACTTTAATTTGGAGACCAGACAATATATATTATGTTGATGTTTTATTAAATCTGTCAACAAAACATATGAGAAGACGCGTCACTTGTGCTTCATCCATGGAACTGGCGTGAATGACGGGGTCTAACTTTGCTTACAAAGAGCAGCTGGACATGCATCGTTCACATCCATAACCACCAAACAAAAAGAAAAAAAAAATGCATCCATAATGATAGGATATTGTCCGCTATGCATCTTGTAGATGGTTTATCATTGCGTTTTAAAAATATTTTTATTCTTATACGCAAAATAATATCTCTTTATATGAGTTATGTCCTTATTCATATATGTAGAGGAAGCAATTACTTTTTAATTAACTCCTCTATATAAATAACTAGGTTCATCCTGACGCACCAAAAAATTACAAAGGAATATGATCAACGTTGATATTCCGTAAATAAATCAAAACGAGAGATACTCTCAGAAAAAGTTCAAAATTTTATTCAATAATTCCAATGATAATTCGTCCAGAGGCCTACAAGCATATTTAAAACAGAAACCCTAGCCCTAACTCATGTCGGATAAGGAAACGACGCTAATTAATAAAATTATCAAAAATGACAAATTTGAGATAAATGCAGAATATGAAAAAACTATAAATCCTGAGCCAGCTGGAATTGACGAAAGTCAATTCGGACTCGGAAATTAAGAGTTATGGCTAAAACAAAACTTTCCTAAAATGGCCGCAAACGCCAAGACACATCAACTAGGTGAGTTTCACGTTATTCTGATTTCGGCGTTCAGGCTGCCAAAATTCAGTTTCCTTCGAATTTCAAAAACATCTCTGCCACTTGTTTTACATCACATCCTTTGTAGGTGGACTAGACCTATCACAGTAACCATCAATTACATATTGCATATATCATCATCTACTATTTATTATATTATATTACTTTTTAGAATAAATTTTTAGTCATAATGGGGTAATAAAAGAAAAGGAAAACAAGTTGCATATAAGTGATATGACAACAACAAAGCACTTTGTTCCACATGTGAATTTCATATATATTAAATTTAATTTGTTTCACGTAATTCTAGTGGAGTCTATAATTCAATTTATAGGTTTGACATAATAATCTAGCTTACCCGATTTACATGTTTTATCCACTGATGGATTTATGGGAAAAGGATCCCTGGCTCCTTAAACTGCCAAATTTTCTCTTTTAATTTCTATCAAATCTGAGTTGTATCCAACGGAGATAACATCCATGCACACAATTTTTTATTCTTGCTTTACACAATTATTATTATAATTGTTTCATGATCAAAGCATGAGTATGATCCATTAACAGGCTATTAATTTTCTTTAGTCATGTGTTCATCTAAGTGGTTATTCTTTAGTTAATTACCATGCATCCGTAAGACCAATAATTCACATAAGATATATCCATGACCAGGGTTATAATTCCCCCATAATTCAATTCACAGGTTTGATTAGATTGGTTAAGAAATAGACGGTTAAAAAACTAATGCACTTGGTTAGATTCAATAAAATTGTTAAACAACTCTTTCTGCTCTTATTAATATTTATGAAAAATCAAAATCGGTACTACTCTAGAGGTACATATGCAATCCGTTTACGAAAACTTATTGGAGTTGATACAGGACTTGGCGCATTGTTAGGAACCCTTGACACGTTATCAAGTAGAACTTGGCACGGCTGGTGGATGACTGGGAGTGAAGAATGTTGAAGCACAGTGTTGCCTGATCCACAACGCAGGCAAGAAAGAATCAAAACTAAATCCTTCAATCTTGCACTTTTCATCAATTACAGCCAAGGCAATGCAGCATTTAGGGCCAACCAAGTTCTGCTGAAAGGTTAGCACCAAAGATGCAACCTCGTCTAAGCAAATCTCTGCGTGCGTCTTGATAGTTGCCAAGCAATCTTGAATTTCTGCAGGGTTTAGACCGAAAAATGGTGTTGCAGGATCTGCCCCTTGGCTTGACGCAACCAGCATGAACCCGAAAGCCAGTGTGAATACAGCCGAGTATGTCATAGTTGTTTGAACCATCTTGGCTGAAGATATATAGATTTGGACCAGTTGAGTGTGATGGAAGAAGGGTAGAGGATGCCATTTTATAGGTCCATGCAAGGCATAATGTACTTGTAAATGTTGATTTAATTAGCTACTTTCTATAACCGACTACGCATGGAATTAATCGACTCTAACCGTCTTGGCTGTTTATTTTTGCATTTATAATTGTGTTTATTTGCGTTTTAAGAGTACATTTGAATTGAAAAATATTAAATTTTGATATTTTGTTTCATGATTTTTATGTGCCACTGTTAATTTATTGGTGAATTACTGTTTCAGTTTACACTACAGGTGAAGACAAAACTTTGAAAAACTTTGAAACTGATTCAGATATTGAGGCTAGCAAGAGACTAGACCATGCACAGATGCCATGTTCTAACATGGGTCATGGTTTCCTCTTTTCTTAAGGGATGATCCCATTAATCACACACACAAAGAAAAAGAAGAAAGAAAAATGACAACATTGTGGTAAGATTGAAGTTTCAGAGGACGCAAATTTATAGCTGACATCGTATTTTTTGAAGACAAAAAATGTATATCATTGCACTTCTTGTTAGAAGAAGTATTCTATACAAGTATTAGTCTTGTTGTCAAAAACATAAACTTCAGATTAAGAATTCTTATTTGCTCATTGTTATTAGTGACAAATAAATAATTTTATACCCATCTTCAATCATAATAGACACATGAATGGTGTGAAATCATTCATGTTGATTCTTATATTTAAGAACGTCATCTTGGTCTAACCAAGGTGACATTTTAATAACTCATCTGCTGGAAATGTTTGTGAGATCATAGATTTTGACAGACAAATTGTGGTGAGATTGGAGTTTCAGAGTACGCAAATTTACAGCTGATATCGTAAGGTTCAGATTTATTTCTACGAATCAATGCACCACAAAGCCTCGTTCCGCAACAATCTTCTACCCATAGATAGTCAGAATACGTCACGAACACTATAATGTTTGTTTAAGGTGGATAATTTGAGGAGTTAATTCTGTTATGAGTGTTCCAAGACAAAGGCATGTCCTTAAATTTATTCAAACTTAATCAAAGTGTAAATCATGCATACAACTGGGATGTTTCTGTACGACTTTTAGCTTTTTTGGTTTGTTATTCTCTCTTAATCAGTTGTTACACCCCTGATTGCGCCATTAATGCCTTCCTCGAGAACATGGATTATTCTATACTTTTGGAGTGACAAAATCAGATTCTCAAAAGTTGCATAAAAATCTGAAATAGAGATTCACTGAAAAGGAGTAAAAGAACAAGTAAAGAAAAGAACATTTCTTCACCGAAGAAAAAAGAAATAGTTTGTATGCACCACCTCTCCTAAGAAAAAGGATGTTGCATGGGACCATCATATATGAAAAGGATTATGGGATTTGCTCTTTCTATGATCACAAATTTGAGCTATGTGATTGTTAATGTGATTGTCGTTATAGATTTACATAGTCATTTCTTCAGCATCTATAGAATTATTTAAGATACAAATAAGCTGGTTAGAACATCATATTAATAAAAAAAAATGATGCATGGGTGAGGAGATGCGACCGAAAGGGTGCGCATCTCCTCAGCAAGTGAGGAGATCAACTCAGTGAGGATCAGGTGCATACCCTCTCAGGCGAAATATGCTTTCACACATTGTTTTCTTATTTATTCCTTCTTTTCATATATCTTTTTTTCATTCTTCCTTTTATTTCTGTTGATGTTTTTAGCAAGAGTTGTGTTAAAATATAGTTGTTAATTTCCATATCTGGAAATTATGTAAAGTAGGGATAAAGTAGCTTTTAGTTTTATTTAAATCAGTCTTGTAATAATTCTATATGTTTTGAATTTTTTTTCTCTTTCGAAGGATACAGTGCTCTGGACATTGTTCATTGAACAATTACTGTTCAAATCGAAGTTACTCCAGTAATAGTTTAACGAAAAAACTGTTATTGTTCAAATCGAACTTCTTCAGTATTCATCATTCAAAAATCCCAGAAACTCGAGACCCACAAATAGAAACCCAAGATCCACAACCCAGACAAAATCCTAGAAAATCATCTGAACTTCTTCATCTTAGAAAAACCCAGAACCCACAAATATTAACCCCACACAACCTAGACACTCAAACTCGAACTCACAGACATTAAACACTCAACCCAGAAATTCATCCCACACAATACAGACTCAGAATAGAAATTACTCCAACACTTACCTCCAACTCGTCACCACCAGTGGTTGTTCATCAAGACAACTCAGCCTTCCTGACGAGTATTATTTTGGATGAAACAAATTATGCACTATGTTCACAACTCATGGAAATGAGAATCGGAGCTAGAAACAAAGTTGGATACCTTATCGAAGACACGGCAAGACTCGAACCAGACAACCTAAAGATGGAATCATGGGTCGCTGAGAACCACCGAGTCAAGAGTGAGTTTAATGACTCTATGAACCTAGTGTTGATGCAGCGATTCATTCGCCTACCCATAGCCAAAGACATATGGGAGGCTGCCACCTAAACCTTCTACGATGGCGCCGACAAGACTTGTATCTTAGAACTAAACCAACAATCATTTAACATAAGACAAAATGGTCATCCCTTTTTCACATATTACACAAAGTTGGTGGTCATTTTTTAGGACATCGACTGTCGAAGTGCATCCCAAGCTAGGATGGTGAACGACGTTCTTCACCTTCACTCGGCCATGGTGAGGCTGTGAGTTCATAGTTTCCTTAGTGGCCTTGACCCATCCTTCGAACAAATCTGAGGGGAGATTTTAAGGAAGGACCCTAAACTGGACCTCGAAGACGCATACGTTGTCGTCCATCGAGAGTACTACTAGAAGCATGTCATGGAAGGCAAACACAGTGGAGGCCCTCCGATGTTCCCTGAACATACCTTGATGATGGCATGGCAGCACTGACCGGGGGAGCAAGGGAGAGGGAAGGGTTACGAGGTGGCGGCTTGGGGAAGAGAAAGGAGGGGAAATGGATTATAGCAAACCTTAAATAGGGTTGACTGAAATGGGGCTTGAGATATTGAGGCTTGAGATTGCTCATTATCTTGCTCCTTAAGAGTAGTAATAGAAAAAATATCTCTCATTGTTTCTAAGAGGATTAAGAATTTCATCTAAGTCCTCTCTTGAATGGCTTTTTTTGTTATAATCTAGAACTTTCATTTCATATAATTGAAAATCTTTTGCAACCTCACTTTTTTTTCTGAAAAACCTTTTCTAAAACTATAACCTCGGGCAATCCAATCTTCGTCACTCTTCCATTATCTTCATCACTCTTCCATTAGTTTCTTACCAATAAATACAAATCTTTTAGAATGTTCAGGATTTCGTATAAAGATACACTTATTCCCTCTTGGACCAAGTTTTTCATATTCATGAGAAGTATTATGAATATAAGTTGTACACCCTCATGGATGCAAATAACCTTACGTTTGACATTATTCCATAATTCATATTGGGTCATGCGATATAATTAGAGGGCACACGATTAAGTATGCAAGTAGCAATTAAATTCTTAAAACTTTGATATTGGTGTTTAGTTTTTTCTCCACCATATTTGTGTATCGGATGAGGGAATCCAATGCTTCAGGTTTATGTGAGATCAAATAAACATAACCAAACCATGTCAAATCATTTATAAATGTGATGAAATAATTTCCTCAATGTCTTACCCTCATATTCATTATGCCATAAATGTCTAAATAAATAAGTTGTAATGGATTACTAGCACTTTTAGTTTTGCCAAATGGTAATCTAGTTTCTTTTCCACCAATGTAATGCTCATAAATAGGCAATTCGTTTTTGGTAACTAATCCTAAAAGAACACCTTTTGCTAGTTTATGTAATTGATCTTGCTTACTGTGTCTTAAATAGAATGTTAAACTCGTAATCAATTTCCATTTGTATGGTCTAATTATTATTAGAAAGTTCAATGAAAGCAAGATTATAGTTATTAGTTTCAACTAACTCTCACTGATCAAGTTGCAAATATTATCATTAAATATACAGTTCAAAATAAACAACCAATTATCCTTTAAAAAAACAAATTTAAATAAAAGAAAACACAATATTAAGAATAATAAATTTTAGAATTATCTTATATTGTACTTTGATATACATAGGTACATGTGCATTCTTAGGAACCCTTGACATGTTATCAAGTAGAACTATAAGGTTGAAATTTAAGGTTTCTAGCCTATATTCAAATAATAGTTGCACCAACATCTATTCCTCAGGTAGAGAATTGATAATGATTTACATTTGATGTTCCATGTAGAATTTATAAACACCACTCATAGCTAGTCTACTATTCAATGATACATATGATCAATGCACTCTTGAAGGTTGTGATTTCCATGCTCTTTCTTATTTTATTTTTTTTTCTTAGCTTTAAAGAAACGTAAGGATGTTAGTTTTTGAATTCCACTAGAATCACTTCATTTTGACCTCTAGAGCTTTCGCTCTGCAGAAAACATCGATTGAAAATCAAATCTGTCAATCACCTCCAATTACCTCCTTTTTGTATCTTTCATACAAAAATGTCTTTAAAACATAAAACAAAGAATATCAAGGCATTTTAGACACAAATTATAGGAAAAACACTGGGTAAATATGGGTGAAAATATCAAATAATATAGTTGCATCACAACCTTTGCAATTACCAAGTCAGATATGGGTGGATATTAGCATGAACTTCATAGAAGGATTACCCTTATCCAGAGGGTACAATGTGATCATGGTGGTGATGTATCGATTCATTAAGTATAGTTATTTTATACCTATGGTACATCCATACACAGCAGCAACAGTAGCCAAAATATTCATGAATAACATATTCAAGCTACATGGCATGACATACAATATAGTCAGTAATCGAGATGCATATTTTACAAGTAAATTCTGGCAAGAAATCTTTTAATTAAGTGGGACCAAAATATTAATGAGTTTGGCATATCATCCCCAAACAGACGGTCAAATAGAGGTAATAAATAAATAGTTAGAAAGATACCTCAGGTGTTTCACTAGTGATCAACATGAATGAATTTTCATCATTCATGTGTCTATTATTATTGAAGATGGATATAAAATTATTCATCTGTCATTAATGACAATGACCAAATGAGATTTGTTGATTTGATGTTTATGTTTTTGGCAACAAGACTACTACTTGTGTAGTGTATTTCCTCTAACAAAGAAAGCAATGACATACACTCTTTGTCTCCAAAAAATAAAAGAGTACACTCCATCATAACATGTATTTTATACTCCAAGTACTCACGATGTCACTTGTAAATTTACGTCATCTAAACTTCAATCTTACCACAATGTTGTCTTTTTTTTTCTTTATGTGTGTGTGATTAATGGGACAATGCTTTAAAAAAAGAAGAGCAAATCATAAGCGTCTCAGGCTCTCACTAGAAATAAGGCCAACCACTTTGGGCTGCACAAACTATGGAGTCCAGGCTCAAAACCATGACCCATGTTAGAACATGGCTTCTGTGGTCTAGTCTCTTGCTAGCATCAATATCTAAATCAAATTCAAAGTTTTGTCTTCACCTGTAGTGTAAACTGAAAACAATAATTCACCAATAAATTAACAGTAGCACATAAAAATCATAAAACAAAATATCAATTTAATATTTTTAAAATCAAAAAAACTTTTAAAACGCAAATAAACACAATTATAAATGCAAAAATAAACAGCCAAGACGGTTAGAGTCGATTAATTCCATGCGTAGTCGGTTATAGAAAGTAGCTAATTACATCAACATTTACAAGGACGTTATGCCTTGCATGGACCTATAAAATGGCATCCTCTACCCTTCTTCCATCACTCAACTGGTCCAAATCTATATATCTTCAGCCAAGATGGTTCAAACAACTATGACATACTCGGCTGTATTCACACTGGCTTTCGGGTTCATGCTGGTTGCGTCAAGCCAAGGGGCAGCTCCTGCAACACCATTTTTCGGTCTAAGCCCGGTAGAGATTCAAGATTGCCTGGCAACTATCAAGACGCACGCAGAGATTTGCTTAGACGAGGTTGCATCCCTGGTGCTAACCTTTCAGCAGAACTTAGTGGGCCCTAAATGCTGCAATGCCTTGGCTGTGATTGATGAAAAGTGCAAGATTGAAGGATTTAGTTTTGATTCTTTCTTGCCTGCGTTGTGGATCAGGCAACGCTGTGCTTCAACATTCTTCACTCCCAGTCATCCACCACCCGTGCCCAGTTCTACTTGATAATCTGTCAAGGGTTCCTAACAATGCGCCAAGTCCTGCATCAACTCCAATAAGTTTTTGTAAACGGATTGCATATGTACCTCTAGAGTCCACACTCCATGGTGGATCACTAGTACATATATTCTACCAATTTTGATTTTTTAAGAGGATTAATAAGAGCACAGTTTTTTAACAATTTTATTAAATCTACCAAGTGCATTAGTTTTTTAACCATCTATTTTTCAACCAATCTAATATTACATCATAAAATTAGAAATATAAGTGGGAAAAAAAACATATTCTATCAGTGGGTAAATTCATCAAACATGTAAATCGGGTAAACTAGACTAATGTGTCAAACCTGTGAATTGAATTATGAGCTCCACTAGAATTACGGGAAAACAAATTAAAATAAATAAATAAGAATTCACATGTTGAACAAAGTGCTTTGTTGTTGTCATATCACTTATGTGCAACTTGTTTTCTTTTTCTTTTATTCCCCCATTATGACTCGAAATTTATTCTAAAAATTAATATAGTATATTAAATCGTAGATGATGATGTATTCAATTTGTAAGTGTTGGTTATTGTGTAAGGTCTTGTCTACCTATGAGGGATGAACCTGGTCCTAGTATTTATAGGAGTTACTAAAGAAAGTAATTGCTTCCTCTTCTACTTATTTAAATAAGGACATAACCCATATATGTATTTATTTATTTCTAAAGAAAGTAATTGCTTTCTTATTTATTACTTAGGGTTCTATCCTCAAAGAGGAATAACATGGAATCTAGAATGCGAAGAGCCTTCTTAGGCATCACAATTTATCTAGTATGGGAAGAAAGAAATAAAATGATTTTTGACAATATATGCACTTCAGTTGAGAAGGTGTTTAGGAGTTCCAAGTGATGTTCCTAACAATTTATCATTTTTATGAAAAAGACCACCACTCCATTAATGTTGGCCAAGGGTTTTGATGTGATAGTGCCCTGGGTTCTTCAGGCTTGTCTGCTTAGTGGATCTACATCCTTATGGTTCTTTGACGGTGTTATCTATTATTTTTGTATAGATTTTGTACTAGGGAGCATGTTCCCTTTTTCATTTTGTTTGTGTAGATATTGTATTTAATAGTTTTATTGGTTTCTTTTAGTTTGGGAGCTTGCTCCGTTCTTGGTCCTTCCCTTCATATGTAAAGAGATAAGTTTTGTTTTTATTAAAAGAACATAATTTCCTTTTTCTCTTCTCTCATCTTGACTCTTTACATTAACTTTACAAGATTAATAAAGATATTGTACTGTGGAATATTGTTTTGGTTTTAGTAATTAAAGTAACATTGAAGTGATTGACTAGGAATTAAAAAACAAATTCTCACAAGTAAGTTTTCTTTTTCGCTTCTAAATTGGTAAGAGAGTTTAGATCATAAATTTTCATAATTAAATGATTTGTTCATGAAAAACATTTTCCTACAATAAATGCATGCATACCCATGAATATTAATTGAATATTCTCGGTAGTGTTTTAAAAATCATCTTTATATGAATTATTGTTCCTATGGATGCATGTTAATTAACTAAAGAATAATTACTTAGACAAACACATGACTAAAGAAAATTAATAGCTTGTTGATTGATCATACTCATGCTTTGATTATAAAACAATTTTAATAATAATTGTGTAAAGAAAGAATCAGAAATTGTGTGCAAGCAACATTAATTAACATCTTTTACTTGAGCTATTAGGAAAACTGTGTGCATTAACTAACATTAATTAACTATGACTATTGTAAATATGAGCACAAAACAATTATAATAATAATTGTGTAAGGCATGAACTATATAGTTTATTGATTGTAAAAAAACCCAAAGACCACATCTCAATTTAAGTTTTAAAATGATGATGCATGCCTTAATTAAATATTAATTATAATATTTTTATGGTTTTGGAATATTTTGTTGTAGTGGTTAGGCAACAACAAATTTGTCATTTATTGAGGTATGCTATTAAACTTCACAAATTTCAAGAGCAGATTGATTATATATATCATTGAATTAGTAGACTAATTGTGAGTGGTGTTTATGAATTCTACATGGAACATCAAATGTTAATCATTCTAATTCTCTGCCTAATGAATAGATGTTGGTGCAACTATCATTGGAATATAGGCTGGAACCCTTATATTTCAACAATCTCACTAATTAAATGTTGCTTTAGAGGAAACGTTAGTATACCAAAAAGGGTATACGTTGCACTAGAAGAAGCGCAAGTCGTTTGTTGCTAAACTCATTCTCAATTATTTTGTTTTGGATAATTGGTTGCTTATTTTGAACTGTATATTTTATATAATTTAAGTTTAATTACATTATATGCATGTATATGATAATAACTGCAACCTCATCAGTGGGAGTTGTTAGTTGAAACTAATAACTATAATCTTGCACTCATTTAACTTTCCAATAATAATTAAACCATACAAATGGAAATTAATTAGTGTTTAACATTCTTTTCATTTCTATGGTTGCATCTAAGAGTATTATTGTTGATTTGAACCATGAAGACAAACTAAGTGAAAAGAATTACGATGTTTGGCATCATAAGATTGAGTATCTCTTGGAAGAGCAAGAAATGCTGGAAACAATCACACAATTGATGGTTGAACCTAAGCAAGGAAACACTGCTCAACGCATTCTTGATTTGGAAACATACCAAACCTATAAACACAAGGATTCTATAGTTCATATTTTGATGTTAAGCAACATGAGAAATGATGTAATGTTGCATTTTAAAAGGCATCGTTGAGCTCATTTGTTTAGGAAACAATAAATATTTAGTATGGAGAAACCTTCATTACTAGACTTCGTCAATTAACCTTCATTACCATGATGGTTACAAGAAGTGTTAAATCAAACGATGAGACGGCATCGTACAATAATGTATAACATGATTAGTGAATTAAGGGGTGTTAGGCATGGGATGATTGATCAAAAACAAGTCCATGCAGTATCCTCTTTTTTCCAAGCAATTGATAACACATATGTGTTAACCTTACCCACAATGATAACATAACAATATTTCATGATGTTGCTTGTCATGTCAAGCTTGAAGAAGATCAATTTCACGTTAAAAACCCTATAAATGAGGATTTTATATATGAGACAAAGACGCATGGTGCATATTTCTGCAAATATTAAAAGGGTAAGGATAAGGGGTCGCAAATATGACAAGAGAAGATTAGAAGCAAGTAGTGGTGGATATAAGTGCAAGCGTGGAAAACACAATGGTAAAAAATACAGGAATATGAATTGTTTTACTTATGGTAAACCTGGTCACTTTGCTCGTAATTACACAAAGTTAAAGGTAATGTTTAACAACAATCATCCCTCTAACTTGTAGACTTTGAAACACCTGAAGATAAAGCAAGGGATCGAGCAACCTTTATGGAGTTTCATTGAATTCCAAAGGAAAATAGATACATATACACGGGGAATAATTCTTTCGTTGTTATGCTTTGGATCGATGCCTATAAATTGGATTTACAGGTTGGTCGCACACTTTATCTTCATAAAGTACTCTACACTCTAGGATTTTATAGCTTGTATTTTGATGTTAAGCAACATGAGAAATGATGTAATGCTGCATTTTAAAAGGCATTGTTAAGCTCAATTTGTTTAGGAAACAATAAATATTTAGTATTGAGAAACCTTCATTACTAGACTTGTAGACTTGTTTAGGAAACAATAAGAATTATTGAGGTAATGTTTAACCACAATCATCTCTCTAACTTGTAGATTTTGAAACAGCTGAAGATAAAGCAAGGGATCAAGCAACCTTTGTGGAATTTCATTGAATTCCAAAGGAAAATAGATACATATACATGGGGAATAATTATTTCATTGTTGTACTTTGGATCGATGCCTATAAATTGGATTTACAGGTTGGTCGCACACTTTATCTTCAAAACGTACTTTACACTCTAGAAGTTTGATAAAATCTTGTGTCTATTCTTGCTTTACTCCAATTGGGCTTCAATATTATGTTTGTTAGTTGTTGTGTAAAAATATATCTGGATAGTATTTTTACTGTTTGGGGGTTGTATTAAATGGTTTTCTGGTGTTAAACACCGTTAATATATCTATAATTATGATGTTTCTATTTATGTTGTTCAAAATTCCAACACTATTAATGATAATAAATAATAACTTGGCATGCTAGATTAAAACATATTAAGCAAGATCGATTACATAGACTAGCAAGAGCTTGTCTTTTAGGATCAGATACCAAGAAAGAATTGCCTATTTATGAGACTTGCCTTGCTGGAAAAACAAGTAAATCACTTACCCAATACAAGACACTATTTACAGAATATTATAATAGCTTAATTAAATTACTAATAACAAACCCTTACTAAACAGTAATTAAATATTAATCCCTAGATAAATAGTAATTAAATATTGTTCCCCCTATTACACAATTAATTGGAATTAAATGGGTGTTGGCGTCTAACAATGCAACATTAGTTAACTTCTTTTACTTGATCTATTAGGAGGAAAACATTGTGCATTAATTAACTGTGACTTTTGTAAATATGATAGAAAAACAATTATAATAATAATTGTGTAAGGCATGAACTTTACATTATTGACGGACCCCCCATAAAAAAAAATAACACATCTCAATTTAAGAGATGTGTATGCCATTTGGCGATTGAAGTAAATAAATAAAGCATTTAATATTAATTCATTATAATATAAATTGTTTAATTGTGGTGTCCATTTAGCAATTGTTAAACTAAATTGCTTTTGTAAATATGAGCACAAAACAATTATAATAATAATCATGTACGGAATGAACTTTATAGTTTATTGAATGTAAGAAAAAACCCAAAGACCACATCTCAATTTAATTTAAAATGATAATACATGCCTTAATTAAATATTGATTATAATATTTATGTGGTTTTGGAATATTTTGTTGTGGTGGGTGGGCAACAAAAAATTTGTCATTTATTGAGGTATGCTATTAATCTTGTTCAAAAATTTCAAGAGCACATTGATTATATGTATCATTGAATTAGTAGACTAGCTATGGGTGGTGTTTATGAATTCTACATGGAACATCAAATGTAAATCACTATCAATTCTCTGCCTGAGGAATAGATGTTGGTGCAACTATAATTCCAATATAGGTTGAAACTCTTATATTTCAACAATCTAGTTGATGAAATGGTGTTTGAGAGGAAATAGTATACCAAAAAGGATATACGATGCAAAAGAAGAAGCGCGGGTCATTTGAATCCCACTGCTAAATTCATTCAATGGTTTGAGCATAATGAACTTGGAGGAGATGACTTTAATAAAATAGATGATGTCATTGGAGACTCTATTTATGTTCTTACAATATAAGATAATTCTAAAATTTATTATTCTTAATACTGACCTCTAGTAACCTCCATCAGCAGCACGAGCAAATGAGAATTTCAGATTTGAAGTTTATGTTTTTAGAAACAAGACTAATACTCATATGCTCCACTATAATATGTATTTCATACTATAAATGCTAACGATGTCAGGTGTAAATTTGCATCCTCTAAAGCTTCAATCTTACCACAATGTTGTCGTTTTTTCTTTTTTTCCTTGTGTGTGTGACTAATGGGACCAAGCCTTAAAAAAAAAAAAAAAAAAAGAGGAAGTCACAAGAGTCTCAGCTCTCATTAGGGATGAGGCCACCCACTTGAGGAAGCATAAAGTATGGAGTCCAGGCTAAAAACCAGGACCTATGTTGGAACATGGTATGTGTGCATAGTCTAGTCTCTTGCCAGCCTCAATATCTGAATCAGTTTCAAAGTTTTCTGTAAACTGAAATCAACAATTCACCAATAAATCAAACCTCTTAACATCAAAATCCTTAAAAAAACATCAATTTAATATTTTTAAAATCAAAAAACTTTTAAAACGCAAATAAACACAATTATAAATGCAAAAATAAACAGCCAAGACGGTTACAGTCGATTAATTCCATGCGTAGTCGGTTATAGAAAATAGCTAATTAAATCAACATTTACAAGGACGTTATGCGTTGCATGGACCTATAAAATGGCATCCTCTACCCTTCTTCCATCACACTCAACTGGTCCAAATCTATATATCTTCCGCCAAGATGGTTCAAACAACTATGACATACTCGGCTGTATTCACACTGGCTTTCGGGTTCATGCTGGTTGCGTCAAGCCTAGGGGCAGCTCCTGCAACACCATTTTTCGGTCTAAACCCTGCAGAAATTCAAGATTGCCTGGCAACTATCAAGACGCACGCAGAGATTTGCTTAGACGAGGTTGCATCCTTGGTGCTAACCTTTCAGCAGAACTTAGTGGGCCCTAAATGTTGCAATGCCTTGGCTGTGATTGATGAAAAGTGCAAGATTGAAGGATTTAGTTTTGATTCTTTCTTGCCTGCGTTGTGGATCAGGCAACGCTGTGCTTCAACATTGTTCACGCCCAGTCATCCACCAGCCGTGCCAAGTTCTACTTGATAACGTCTCAAGGACTCCTAACAATGCGCCAAGTCCTGCATCAACTCCAATAAGTTTTCGTAAACGGATTGCATATGTACCTCTAGAGTAGTACCGATTTTGATTTTTCATAAATATTAATAAGAGCAGAAAGAGTTGTTTAACAATTTTATTGAATCTAACCAAGTGCATTACTTTTTTAACCGTCTATTTCTTAACCAATGTAATCAAACCTGTGAGTTGAATTATGGGGGAATTATAACCCTGTTCATGGAGATATCTTATGTGAATTATTGTTCCTACGGATGCATGGTAATTAACTAAAGAATAACCACTTAGACGAACACATGACTAAAGAAAATTAATAGCCTGTTAATTGATCATACTCATGCTTTGATCATGAAACAATAATAATAATAATTGTGTAAAGCAAGAATAAAAAATTGTGTGCATGGATGTTATCTCCGTTGGATACAACTCAGATTTGATAGAAATTAAAAGAGAATTTTTGGCAGTTTAAGGATCCTTTTCCCATAAATCCATTAGTGGATAAAACATGTGAATCGGTAAGCTAGATTATTATGTCAAACCAATAAATTGAATTATAGACTCCACTAGAATTACGTGAAACAAATTAAATTTAATATTTATGAAACTCACAAAATGCACGCGTTGGTTCAGCCAAAAAAGTGCAACACAGGCAGCTTGTTATAGCTGTTAAATTCAACAGTTTTGACATCTACTTTGAGCCAATGATTGGGATTGTTCTGCTTTCAACCAACAATTTAAATTTTACTCCAGTATAGACTAGATTACCCTCTTTCTTGAGCTATAAATAGAGGTGAATCTATGGCCTAAAAAGGGAGAAATCATAAGCCAAAATTGAAGAAAAAACAGTTTTCTTCTTCGTTTTCCCGTTGAAAAAACTCCTCTTTATCATAACTCATTTTTTGACTATCTAATTTTTAATATTTTGTATTTTCAATGTTATTTCAAATATTTGATTTTAAAAAAGGGTATGTCGAGCTCTTGCTCATAGCCATGCTTGTGCCTTACCACAACCAGGCCTGCATCCCTCAATTACATTACCTGCAACACACCATTTCCTGCACTGTAAAACATCGTTCCATGCAAAGCAATCTCATGTCCTGCAATATGCATGTTGAGTCTATAAAAAGGGGGAAGGATGAAAAAAAACAAAGGAAATGGGGAGGAAAGATGGAAATGGGGGAGGAAAGATGGAAAGGAGAGAACAGGAAAAAAAAGGCAAAGAAGAGAAAAGGAAATAGCAAAAACAACAAACAAAAAAGAACATAAGAGAACGAGACATACATGGGAGAACAATAACAGAAATAGAGAGGAGATAACACCGAGTTAAATCACATATCATTTTATACTCTCAACGTAAACAGTAGCTGCTCTTCTTCGATGATAGCAACACCATTTTTTTCTCCTTCGTCGACATACAACGCTGCTCTTCTCCTCTGGCGACTAACAACAACTTCTTCTTCCTTTTCAAAAGCAGTAGCTACACAGTTCTTCTTTCAGCAACGGCAACGGCAACATCTTCTTCTTCTTCTTCTTCTTCTTCTCTAGAGACAGCATCAGCAACTGATCTTTTTCTTCTTCTCCGGTGCTAGAAGCAGCATCGGTATTTACCCGGCAATAGACGCAACAACTTCTTCCTCTCCTCCAGCGACAGTAGCAGCAGAAGCGCACCAGCATCAACTCTTCTCACCATTGCAGCACCTTCCTTCTCTTCTTATGGCCACCACAGACCACCATTCCTGTCGCCGCCACCACCGACAGAACCATCTCTTCCTCTTTTACACGGCAGCAACGACATGTAACCTCCTCCTTCTCCTCTGTTAGTTACTGTTCACTTGCATGTGAGCACTAGGAAATGAATTAATTCAGTCTGTCTT
This sequence comes from Salix udensis, assembly GCA_029204005.1. Taxonomy (NCBI): domain Eukaryota; kingdom Viridiplantae; phylum Streptophyta; class Magnoliopsida; order Malpighiales; family Salicaceae; genus Salix; species Salix udensis. The sequence goes on from CM055034.1 coordinate 5,147,625, forward strand.
CGAAAAATAAAAGATTACGCTCTACTTTTGAGAATCTGATTTCGTCACTCCAAAAGTATAATATAATCCATGTTCTCGAGGAAGGCATTAAGGGCGCAATTAGGGGTGCTACAACTGATTAAGAGAGAATAACAAACCAAAAAGGCTAAAAGTCATGTCATAACATCCCAAATGTATGCATCGTTTACACTTTGATTAAGCTTGAATAAAATTAAGGACATGCCTTTGTCTTGGAACCCTCAGTCCATGCATTCATCACAGAATTAACTCCTCAAATTTCCACCTTAAACAAGCATTTTAGTGTTCGTGACTTATTCTGACTATCTATGGGTACAAGATTGTTGTGAAATGATGTTTTGTGGTAGTAAAATCTACAGGGACAAGATCTAGAAAGCATTGGCTTAGCTGATCAACTACTATCAGTTGAAAAAATTGAGGAGGTGCATTGATTAGTACAAATAAATTTCAACTTTATTATATCAGCTGTAAATTTGCGTCTTCTGAAACTCCAATCTCACCACAATTTTGCCTCTAAAAATCTATAATCTCATACATATTTCAAGCAGATGAATTATTAAAATGTCACCTTGGTTAGGACCAAGATGAGGTTCTTAAATATAAGTATCCACATGAATGAATTCTCACCATTAATTATTCTATTATGATTAATAGTCTAGTCTAGTCTCTTGCCAGCCTCAATATCTGAATCAGTTTCAAAGTTTTCTGTAACCTGAAATCAACAATTCACCAATAAATCAAACCTCTTAACATCAAAATCATAAAACATAACATCAATTTAATATTTTTTAAATCAAATATACTTTTTAAAAACGCAAATAAACACAATTATAAAAGCAAAAATAAACAGCCAAGACGGTCAAAGCCGATTAATTCCATGCGTAGTCGGTTAATGAAAGCAGCTAATTAAAGCAACATTTACAAGGACGTTATGCGTTGCATGGTCCTATAAAATGGCATCGTCTACCCTTCTTCCATCACACTCAACCGGTCCAAATCCATATATCTTCAGCCAAGATGGTTCAAACCACTATGACACACTCGGCTGTATTCACGCTGGCTTTGGGGTTCATGCTGGTTGCGTCAGGCCTAGGGGCAGCTCCTGCAACACCATTTTTCGGTCTAAACCCTGCAGAAATTCAAGATTGCTTGGCAACTATCAAGACGCACGCAGAGATTTGCTTAGACGAGGTTGCATCCCTGGTGCTAACCTTTCAGCAGAACTTGGTTGGCCCTAAATGCTGCAGTGCCTTGGCTGTGATTGATGAAAAGTGCAAGATTGAAGGATTTAGTTTTGATTCTTTCTTGCCTGCGTTGTGGATCAGGCAACACTGTGCTTCAACATTGTTCACTCCCAGTCATCCACCACCCGTGCCGAGCTCTACTTGATAACCTGTCAAGGGTTCCTAACAATGCGCCAAGTTCTGCATCAACCAAAAATAATAAATTGTAGATGATGATATATGCAATTTGTTTGTAAGTGCTGGTTATTGTGCTAGGTTTGATATGGCTATAAGGGATGAACCTTGTCCAGTATTTAGAAGAGTTACTTAAAAAGGAATTGCTTTCTCTACCATAATAAGGATATAACTCATATAAAGAGATAAGTTTTTTTTATTAAAAGAACATCATAATTTCCTCTTTTTCTTTTTTTTATCTCGACTCCCTAGATTAACTTCACAAGATTTATAAAGATATTTTGTGCTCTAGTAATTAAAGTAACATTAAAGTGATTGACTAGGAATAAAAAAACAAATTCTCACATGTAAATTTTTCTTTTTCACTTCTAAATTGATATGAGAGTTTAGATAATAAATTTTCATAATTACATGATTTATTCATGAAAATTATTTTCCTGCAATAAATGTATGTATACCCATGAAAATTAATTGAATACCGTCGATTGTGTATTTAAAAATCCTCTTCATATGAATTAACCAAAGAATAATCACTTAGACAAACACATGACTAAATAAAATTAATAGCCTGTTAAAGATCCTTTGAAAAACCTAAAGACAACTACCCTCTGTCTCTTCTCATGAATTCTTGGCTCTGCTACTTCTGTCCCTTTTACGTGCATTGAAAAAATATTTTTTTTTAAAATACTTGAATCTTTTGAAGTTTTAATTTTTAATTAATTTTTTTAATAATTTTAAATCATTTTGATGTATTAATATTAAAAATAATTTTAAAAAAAAATAAAATATATATTATATTAATATATTTCTAAATAAAAAATATTTTGAAAAGCAACTTCAACCACACCCTCAAACAGGCATATCATTCATCCCTATCATATATTTGGTATTGCGTTTCAAAAAAAATTGAAATAATTTAAAAATATATTTTTTTATTATTCATTTTAAATTAAAAAAATTGGTGTTTTTAGATTATTTTCAAGTGTTGTTTTCTAAAATAATTTAAAAGAAAACATCATTTTGATGTATTTCTAAACAAAAAATACTTTCTAAAACAACATCAATCACACTCTCGAACAGTCATATCAATCATCCCGTTATAAACTCTTACTCAGTCTCTTGGATAATATTAGCAATTTTATTATATCATATGATGAATTAATAATAGAAAAGAAGAGAGTTGTGTTTATTAAATATTATTTTCTTCTTGAAGGAAAAGATCATACTTTCTTTTTTTTTTGGATTTTGAACATGAAACCTTTAATTGGAGTCGTGAGGCTCGCCCAATGGTGATGAGAATCTAGAGTTGCATTTTGGAAGTGGAAAGAGAGCAAAACCAGGCCCAGCTGAATAGTGAGTGGGTTGGATTCACAATCACTCTGAATCGTATGGCAGCCAGCCTCGATGCCAAGTTACATCTCAAATGTTGTTTTAAGAATTAATAGTGATTATTTTTTAAAATATATTATCATATGTTGTTATAAGAAAACTTTACATATTTTTGAAAAACAATAAATAGAAAAAGAAAAAGTATTGGATATATTAGGCTAATATTCAAGCTTTGATAATACCAAAATGCTATGTATTTATCTATAACAATTAAGTGAATTAACTAATATTGTAGCAGCAAGCGAGGAAGGATTTATCGGAGAGCTTAATGATTGAACAATTAAGAGTTTTAATTGAATTAAATATTTCTTGATTTATGTAAATTCAAGCTCAAAAGTTTTTAACTAAATCGATATGGTATTTTTTAAAACATTGGGATGCAAAATATTTTAAAAAAATACAATAATATAATTATTTCAAATATATATTAATCTGTAATTCACACATAAAAAAATCATTAGAAAACATCTCAAAAATATGAATTTAGTATTATTTTTATAAAAAACAGTTTTCAAACAGAATATAACGCAAAAAGAAACATTTATTTAGCTTAAATATGTACTGAGCCGGCTTGAGCTGATCAGTAATGAAATTGCGGTTGCCATCAGCCATCAGCCATCAGCCATCAAGCTTGAAAGTATAATATCTCTTATTCACCTACGGCTAAAAATCAACCGACAGCTATTTTAATGAAGAAGGAGCAGGTCTTGTCTCAAGCAGTACGTGGTTTAAATTTGAAGCAACAATCAAGAGTGGCAGGCAAAACGTTAGAATTACCTGCATACGCCAGTAATAGAAATATATTATTCATGGCTGATCAATTCATATAAATATATTCCAATACATGATTTCAAATCATCTCTCTCATGGTACTCTAATATTGAATGAGCTGTGTAGAATTCGCAAACCTAATTATGAACCAGCTGCTGCTGCTGCTGCTGTCTCCACAAGATATTAATTGTACGGACTACGTCTTCCCCCTTCACCCCAGCAGCTTCAGAACAGGAAATATATGCCATGGAGTCGGAGAGAGAAGGCGGTGGAGAGAGAGAGAGGGAGGGAGAGAGAAGGCGGTGGAGAGAGAGAGAGAGAGGGAGAGAGAAGGTGGTGGAGTGAAGTGATCATGGACATATTTATATGCTCGGAAACTTATCTGTAAGATTTGAGAACAGCTCCACAAAACGTACAGGTAATAGCTTTCCATGATTTCCAGTAAAATGGAACGTAACAAAATCTTGTTGAAGTTCTCATATTAGCCACACTGGCGCCGCCACCGCATCTTGAACATGACCCGGCCACCGGCTTGAAGCTCCTAACCTTCCTTGTTTGGTCCACCAGGAAACAGAAACAAGCCATTGAAATGACAAGGATTTCAAAGAATTTTCAAACTATATATAATACCAATGGCATGGTGTGCTTGTTATGGTCATTATATATATACATATACATATATATGACTGTTAAGAATCGAGATATTAGTGATGGTACTGGTCGCTGAATGACTGATATGTGGCCAGGGAGCCAAATGAAGTTGTTCGATGATGTATATATTCATTATAAACTAAAATACACAGAATACTATTATTTTAATATTCTTTTAAAAAATACTCTCTCTTTAATTTAAACTCCAATACTTAAGTTTATTGAACATTGTAATTTATAATTCATTATGCTTTGCTTTATATGTTGCTAGCTAGCTCAATCTTATAATCAGAGTATCACAAGTTTGACAGATTAACTAATTGACTCACAGGTTGCCGCGCGGCATCCGAGAGGATCTTGTCGGTGTTGAGGAGTCATCTCCCTAGTTATTGAGGGTCGCTAGGATAACCCGGTTTGTACTTGGTCTAATCGGAGATTTAAAGGTAAGGGGACTAGTTGCATAAGGAAAAATATATTAACACCTCTAGTACATCTTACCCGAGATAAGTTGCATTGTGTATTTTGATGTGATTTTAAAAGTTTCAATGTGTATTATTTGTCAATGTGACTAAATTTAGCTTTTGAGATTTTATAATGGACTCTTGTATCGAAATAAAATTCTCAGGGAAAAAAAATCATGTAGATGTCTTAAAAGGATCATTTATTCTTGAAAGTGGAAGGGTATTCTAAAAACAATTGATCACCGCTTAGAACAACTCTGAGAATTTTTTGGATTGTTATATATACTTTTTATTGGTCATCCAAGTTGTCTTTGGACTCACTAAATTAATTTATTTATTTTATAAATGATTTATTTTAGATCAAATATACTATATGGTTTAATTAGAAACTCAAACTAGGCATGAACTTAAGTTAGCAAATTTCAATATTAAGCCAGCTGATTGAATTTTATTATAATTTTATAATATTTTTAAAAAAGTAATCTGACTTGCAACTAGATGCATTGAATTTGCTAGTAAACTCTATGGGCGGATGGGGGAGATAAAAAGGATTGAGAAAGGCCATAAATGCTTGTACAATGCATAAATATATTTCAAATTGTACTCCTCTTAGAGTCGTGCTAATGTTGCTATCTTATCGAAAACATGCTGACACGTTACTATGAGCTTTCAAGATTAACAAGCTGTAATTAATTGTGAAATAAAATTATTAATTAATTCATGCATATAAAAACTGAAAAATGAAAAATATAGAATTAAGTATTATTTTAATATATTTCTGAACGAAAATTAATTTTAAAAAATAATTTCAATTTAGGCATGCCACGGTAACAGAAGAGTTAAATAGGCATGCATGGTCCCGGCTCTTAGGGTTGCAATCATCTGCTCTAGAAAGAACAGTGTGGCCCATAAATAAGTGCATACAATGTTTTCAGTTTTTCAAAAACTTCGCATTAATAATGCCTCAACTTTCCGAGCTCTTTGAAAACAACAGCTTAGATTAACGGACTAGGAGGATGCTAGATTTTGCTGCAAATTTGACTGATTATCTTATATTGACTTACTCCGCTAGTTTTTTTTATTTAATATATATTTTATATAATTACTATTATCTTATAAACTGAGTTATACGGGGTCATTAAAATTAATATTTCTCTTGTTTTTTCATTTTTTTGTGTTTTTTTATTTTTTATTTGCTCTTTAGATCAGATGATTTTATGATTTTATTGTTTACGCAATAATAATGATAATTTTAGTGATTGTTGTAAAAAATGTTTTGTTTTTTTTTCTTTGGGCAATTTAATGATTTTTAAATGTTTGGGCAAAAATATTGATAATAATTTTAACTGTTATAGTTATGATAATAATTTATTTGGATGTTTAATGATTTTTTCTTCTTTTTGTAGATAGAAAATTAACTATTTATTTTTGTTATTTGATTATTGCAGGGTGTTTTCTCAATTTATATTTTGTTTGTTGTGTTTAATTTAAATTAGATTATAAAATGAATTAATCTCAATACAGTGAATTCAATAATTCAGATATATAAATCTTCTTGTTTTTTTAATGATAATAATGATAATTTTATGTTGTTGATTTCATTGAAACCTACTAAACAGATAAATTTATATCGGTTTAAAATTCATATAATTTTAAAAAAAAACTTGTACTTTACATGAATTATGCATAAATTTATTATTTTATTTAAATTTATATTATAATAAAAAAAATCTCACACAATTAATATTTTTTTTATATTTAAAAAAATATAATTAGACGCGGGTAAATAGCTAGTGTAATTGTGTTGATTGTGGACTAATTCCATTTCGTCGTGTCTCTAAAAGCTGAGGAGATAAAGCAGATTCAGAAAAGTCTCGTGCCAATAAATGTTTGAACAATATTGTTTACATATATTAATTTTTATAACCTATCTTTTTCTAAATCACGCTCAGTTCTAAGTCTTCAAAATTAACCAATGTTATATATTTGTAATGATTTGTTTTTTATATCATTTTCTACCCATTAACAAAAGAGCTAAAACAGCTCGGGGTCGGCACTGTGCATTGTGAGTAAAATCACTGTGGATCTGGACTTTTATCCGCGCGTGCGTCGCGAGTTCGTCCCACCTTTCTGTTATGAACAGATGTAGAGGCGATATTAGCCCGGTAATAGGACAAAAAAAGCTGTCGGCCGAGGGGTAAATACCGGTTAGGCTCGGGGGCGCGGATGTAATTGCACGCGTACGGGACCGGTCCCGGTCCCGGTCGGTCCGGTCCGCCGCAACCCTTTTTTTTTTTTTAATATTTTTGAAATGGCTAAAGACGGTTATAGCCCCCTATAAGACAAAATAGCTTATTTACGGGCAGGGACATAACAGTAACTGACCATTATTATTTATATATTTTTCGGAAACTGTCAGGCGCGTGCGTGCCACGCGGTCTACGGTGCCCCCCCTGACGCCCCTTTCAAGCGGCGCGTGCGGTATGATACGGTGGCCGGAAATGGTCAACCGGAGTCTAATCCGGTGCGCCGACGCTTGGTCTTCCTCCCGGGGCGGCGCGTTGTACCACTACTCGTGTCCCGTGTACGCGGCGGAGGCCGGTTGAAGACGGCGGCAGCGTTTCTCTCTCCCCCGCACGTAAAAGTGCGGGGAGTCCCCCCGTGTTTATGTATTCTTCAATTCGGTCCCTCAACTTACAATTTGCTTCCCCGCACCTTGCACTTTTGTTACGATAGTTTTCATTTTCTTCGATTTCGTCCCTTCCGGTTGAAATTAATTAAATGGGCACCTTTCACTTCGGTCCTCGAACGTTTTATTTCCGGATTGGGTCCAAATTGGTCAATAAATTCGGTACACAGTGTTTGAATTTTTTTCAATTTTGTCCTTCGATTAAAATTGATAATAAATGTGATTTTCATTTCAAACTCTTCAACTTTTGATTTATGATTTAAATCCCTGTTTAAATATTTAATGCTTATCAAATAATTGCTACATTTTTGCTAATAATTTTATTTTCCATCGATTTTTTTTCTTTGATTTATTTTTGCCACTTTCATGCATTAGGATAATAATAATAATAATAATAATAATAATAATAATAATGAGCATGATCATGATGATAATAATAATAAAAATAATAATGATAATAATAATAACAATAAAAATAATAATAACAATAAAAAAAATAATAATAATAATAATAATAATAATAATATAAAAAAAATATAATTACAATAATAATAATAATAATAATAATAATAATAATAATAATAATAATAATAATAATAGTTTTACTTTTTTGATTTTAATCCCTTGATAAATTGATATTTGTGTTTTATTTTCCATTATAATAATAATAATAATTATAATAATAATAATAATAATAACAATATTTTTTTCCCTTACTCTTTTGTTAATGTGTTTAGGTTTTTTTCTCTCAATAAAAATAATGATGATGATAATAATAATAATAATAATAATAATAATAATAATAATATTAATAGTAATAGTAATAGTAATAATAATAATAATAATAATAATAATAATAATGATAATAATAATATTTTTTTCCCTTACTTCTTTGTTAATGTGTTTAGGTATTTTTCTCTCGGTATAATTTGATAATTTTTATTGCTTTAACAGTGATAACAATGATAAAAAAAAAATTGTTTGATCTTTTGTTGAGGTTTTTAGGATTTTTTTACAATAATAATGATGATAATTTTTTTTACAATAATAATAATGATAATTTTAAAATTTGAGACTTCGATATTATTGTTATTATAATAGACATTGTTCATACCTTTTAGTAAAACAAGTTTTATATATTAAAATATTATATTTTAATCTTATTTCCATTCTAATAATAATAATAAGAATAATAATAATAATAACAATAATAATAATAACAATAATAATATTTTTTTTCCTTACTCTGTTGTTAATGTGTTTAGGTTTTTTTCTCTCAATAAAAATAATGATGATGATGATAATAATAATAATAATAGTAATAATAATAATATTATTATTATTTTTTTTCCTTACTCCTTTGTTAATGTGTTTAGGTATTTTTCTCTTAGGATAATTTGATAATTTTTATTGTTTTAACAGTGATAACAATGATAAAAAAAAATTGTTTGATCTTCTGTTGAGGTTTTTTGGATTTTTTTGACAATAATAATAATGATGATTTTTTGACAATAATAATAATGATAATTTTAGATGTTGAAATTTCGATATTATTGTTATTATAATAGACAATGTTAATACCTTTTAGTATACCAAATTATCTTAACAACTGTAAAAATTATTTTTTTCGCCCGCACTACACCCGCAACGTAGTGCGGGCAGTTGACTAGTTTCAACACTAAAGAGTGTGGGTTTTTCATTGTACACTCATCATTTTTCATCCTCTTATATTTTATTATGGACCTACTATTCAAAATTTTGCTTTTATTTTGAATTTGGTCCCAAACTTTTTTTTACTCAATTGCATCCTTTTTGGACCACAATAAAGGGCATATAAATTAAATTTGTTGACTAATAACAAAACTAAAAGACAAAGAGCCAAATTAGTAAGGATGTCATAAATAGGTAATGATTTTAAAGTTCATACAAAAAAATTAATTTAGTCCTCATACTTTAAAAGGTATACATACTTGGTCCTTCAATATCTTATCAGCTTATTTTTGTACAAATACTTATTTTTGTTATTTTTTAGATCCTTGTTTGGGAGAATAGAAAGAAAGGTTGCTAGATTTTAGCGGTAAAGAGAGAGAGATGTTGTTGACATTGATTTTAACTACCAAATTAATTTATATTTATGTCAAATGGTTTTATTTGATAAGATAAGTTCATATTAAGAGTTTTTCTATCTTGAAAGTGCATTAAAAAAGGGCTTGAACTCAGGAAAGTTTTTAGTTTTAGGTTGTTTTTGAATTATTTTTTTTATAGTTTTTTGTGTGTTTTTGAGGTAATGGATAAGTTAATCAAGGTTACTAGGGATTTTTTGTAACAAACAGGTGGAAATAGATTTTTTATTGTTACTTATTTTATTTGAAATAATTTATGAAATATTAATTATTATTATTTTAATTTATTCACCTTTCATTTTTTTAAAATTTTTAGATTTGATCTCTATTATTTTGATTATTATTTATTTTATTTGAGATAATTTATGAAATTATATTTTTTTTCAATTTCATTCTCATCCAACTTTTTAATTTGTAAGATTTGTTCCTCATTATTTTAATAACTTGAAAAAAAAATTAATTTATTAATAAATTATTTTTCAGTTCATTTTCCAAAACACAAACAAACACTGGAAAATATTTTTCAGTTCATTTTTCATAACACTGTCAAACATCGGAATTCACTTCCCCGGAATTCACTTTCTCCGGTATTCACTTTCTAAAAGGAAACCATTTTCTAGCAAACAAACGGGGCCTTAGTTACCATGGTGGTTGGAATATGGACAAGATCAAACGACGTGTTAATTACCTTAGCAAGTGACATGTTGTTTGATTAAATTAAAAACAAATTCGAGTGTACAACACATACAATACAAAAAAAAAGGCCCTAAGCGTGGGTCTACTAGAATAGATCAGACAAATTGACCTTACTTCCAAGCTTAGTGCAACTTAGCCTTTTCCTTTTATTCCAATTTCTTTTTTAATTAATGTTTTTTGAAAATATTTTTTATTTATTTTTGAATTAATACTTATTCTTTCTTTTTATTTTGCTTGTATAGTCTCTTTCTAAATTACGATTATATTTTTAGTTATTTCATATGTAATTAATTTTTTGAAGATATTTCTATAATTTGTTTTTCTTACCTTTTGTAAAAATGAGTTTTATTTTTGAAAATAAAATGTTTTTATTTAAATATAATATTTCTAATATGTTTAGTCTTACATAATATACCATTTATTTTTATTTTAATCTATGAATTTAATATGTGTGTCATTTCTATTATCATTTTATTGAATGAAAAAAATATTTTTATAAACGCATTAAGCGAACACAACCAAGTATATATCTCGTCTTGCAAAATTAAATATGTTGCTCTCCTTGTGTCTCTCAATTTTTCCTGTTTTATTTTTCGTTATCATTTAGGACTTTAATTTATTTCTTAACACATATTATTCTCAATTTGTTTGATTAAATGTATACATAATTTTTTTTTTAATTTTTACTGTTGAAAAATCCTATGTATACAGGGTCATGTGTGGGTCAATATGTGTTAATAATTAAATAGAATTCATAAATGATAACAAAAAACTAAAATAGAAAAAATTGTCGAAACTTAATAGAATATATATATATATATATATATATAAATTTAATTAAAAATGGATTTTAAAAAAATATAAATTCACCAATTCAATGTAAATAGCCTAGAACTTAATAGAAAAAGGGTTTGGAGGATATTGCCTTTGAAATTTGTAGTTGGGCTTTGGATCTATTTAGGACCATAGCTCGACTGTCCATTTCACTATGCTAGTTTCACACTACTGGCCCAGGATTTGCTTCCCAGTACCAGCCCAAACGGCCCATGATACAAATTGTAGCTTTCTTTTCTGTAGCTCTCAATACGATTCCCTATGAGTCCTGGGGATAGCTACTTTTTATCAAAGTAGAATGAATTTTTTTATTAAGATATTTTTTATTTAAAATTTATTATAATAATATAAAACAGAGAAAAAAACAATATAACTTTGGAAAAAGAGAGTCAAAAGCAACAAATTGAAAAGAAAAAAAAAGAATTTTTTTAGTGTATAGAAAGCATTTTAACAATTCATATTTCTGTACATTTTGTATGACCACCGCTACATATATCACTTTTGGTGCTAAAAACTACTGATATAATCATTATATTGATATTGTGTTTCAAAAATAATTTTTTTATTTTTTATTTTAAATTAGAAAATATATATTATTTTTATGTGTTGATATCAAAAATATTTTTAAAAAAAATTAAAAAAAATTATTTTAATATATTTTTAAACATTTTTTTTTCAAAAACTACATTAATCGTACTATTAAAAAGACACATAATGCTATGAGGGTTTTTAAAAGAGTTGTTGAGGTTATTTTTTAAAGTATTTTTTATTTAAAAAATATATATTATTTTTAAAAAATTATTTTTTAATATTGACATATCAAAATAATTTAAAATTACAAAAAAAAATAATTTTTAACAAAAAAAAATAAAAAATTAAATAATGTTTTAAAATATTTCCAACACCATACCCCAAAGGAAGCCTTTTCCTCGCAAATCCCAATCCACCGGCAACGTACGGGTTGGTTGAAATTGTGCACAGCCGGCAATTACGGCTTTCAATAGCTAGATATCCTAGTTTGACAAATTCCGATTTTTTTTAATTAGTATAATAAATTAAAGAAATAATAACACATTTGAAAAACATAATGAGTGATATAGTATAATTTATACATGGTGTTATTGGAAAACACGTATTACTTGAAAAAATGTACTAAATGAATAGAAGAGACGTGACTTAAGAAAGAGAGAAAAGACAAATAAAGTTCTAATTATAATATTATTAATATTGACCTTAGTGGATTTAGAATGTTTAGAGTATTTATATTTTTTTACTTTCAAGATTATTTTTGAAAATCCTTGAATTGCTTTTTAATTCAGATTAAGTTTTTTGGTATTTTTATACTATTTTAAAATTTCAGTATCAAAATTAATTTTTACAAAATAAAAAAAAATATTATTTTGATATATTTTGAAATTAATTTTTTTTTTAAAAAAAAAAACATGAATACTAAATAAAATCTTAGACGGATGGGATGTTTGGCACTCGCATTTTTAAAAGCGTTTTTAAAAAAAATAATTTTTCTGTAATTTTAATCTAAAAAAATATGATGTTTTTAAATTATTTTAATATATTAATATAAAAAATATTTTTTACAAATAATTTCAACCGGACCGGAATTTGAGCGCCTGTCATGGACTAATTAGACTTGTTTATACCAGTCAATGAAGATAGGTTAGGTAGCACTTAGGTTAGGAGACCAAGCAGACAAAATCGCCATCCATAGTCTTGACTTAAAGGGCATGGTGATAACGCTCGTTTGCGAACCTTATCCTAGTGGTCCCTGTGGCTTTTCTATGGCACTTGGAAAAATATAATTAAAGGTTGCTGTCATGGTCGTGGAAATTAAAGGGCATTATAGAGGAAAAAACTCAAGTTTTTTTATTTTTATTTTTTATTTTTTATTTTAAATTAAAAAAATTGATGATTTTAGATCATTTTGATGTCAAAATGATTTTTAAATATAAAAAAACAAATAGGCTGTGTGTTTCAAGGATTATCGTGTGACTTTTCTTTTTTCTATGGAAAAAGTACGAATAAATTCATTTTTAAAAAAGATAAGTGGACAATTAATTTAATGATTTTTCTTAAACCAGTAAATTTAGTTTTAAATTTTTTCTTCCAAATAAATTCATGTCTTTTTATATTTTCCGGCGTAATCCTTAAAATATATTTGAGATTTTTTTTTTCTTAGGAAATATTTTTTATAAAAAAATTACGATTTATTATTGTTCAATTTTAGTCTTGTTAATTTCTACAGTTGCTAGAAATGGTTTAAGGCTAAAGAACAAGATCGATTTACAAATATGAAGAGCTATATTTTCTATTTTATTATCATAATTTGATTTCAATATAATCAAGATTTACAAAAACGATAATATAAAAAGCACATCACAACTATAAATTATTTTACAAGTGAGAGAACTTGAACTTTCAGAAAACAATATTTGCATTGAATCAGCTTCTCGTGTACCCTCCCACTCTCTCTTAGAATGCTCTACTGGCTTGACATCTCACAATAAAAATCAGAATACGTTATTGATGCTGTGAAGACAGGAAAATACGTTTCCCTGATTTAATATTTTAGATGAAATGATTTTTTAATATGGTATCGAATTTTATTAACCTAACGGTCATGAGTTCAAATTTCTCTATTCTCATTATATTTAATAAAAATTAAGTACAAAATAATATGAATCTGAGCAAGTTTCAAACTCAAAAATCTTTTACTTGAGAAAATGTATTAAAGAATAATATAAATCATATTCTAATACTTCATCTAACATCTTAAATTGTTGGATGATATATTTTCTTTACACCACCGCAACCAAAAAGGGAGAATATCGAATCAAAAGAATTGACGAACCATGTGACATCTTCAGAAAATGGCTGGTTAGTGGGGAGTGAACGATGAGATGATGAATATTACTAGTATATTTGAATCCACCATCTTTAAGACAGCGCACATACACGTAAATTCGAAAATTTCATTTTCTGGCAATATTAAAAAGAAGAAGAAGAAGAAAAAAAGATTCCATGATCACGCTGTAGTAAAGCTCTAGTGTCTTTCGCAAGGATAAATAAATAAAAATACTATATGATAATGACCCTCCCCGGTCAGGTGGATCCACTGTAATGATGTGAAGTTGTGGGTTTGCGAGATGTGCCGACACCACAATAGTGTTTAGGGCTACAGTTTTTGAAGAAGAATATCAACATGGTCTTATGGTTCCAGAAGAAATGTTTTCTTGTGGAAATCAGTGAAGTGAATTAACAAGGCAGATTGCTTTGGGGGGGATAAATAAGTAAATAATGAATGAAGATGACGACGACGACGACACCGTACCAACACCTATCTTCAGCCATCAAGATTCTTTTATTTTTAAATTTTAAATTTAAATTTATAAATAAACTATAATTTCAAGGTTAATTTCATCCATTTATGCTAAAATAGATGAAGCTCCATCATAAAATCTAGATTCTTTAGTCTGTGTTAGGTAATGATATAAACATTCTTGAAAACATCAATTTGAGAGTTTTAGTGACTGTTTGGGAGTGTGGTTGTGGTTGCTTTTGAAAGTGTTTTTCGTTCAAAAATACATTAAAATTATATATTTTTTATTTTTTAAAAATTATTTTTGACATCAGCACATCAAAATGATCTAAAAACACTAAATTTTATTAATTTAAACTTAAAAATAAAAATAATTTTTTTAATTTTTTTTTCAAAAGCACTTTTAAAAAGTCCTCCCAAAGACTCTCAAACACTCCCTTATTATCTGTAAGATCATAGGGCTATTGAAATGTCATCGGTCTATCACTTACCGACAGAAAATCCTTCCAATCAGTTTTTATTTTAGCCTATTTATTATGGAAGAAAAAAGAGAGAGAGATGCAATTGGCCATGATAAACAAAAATGGAATCCGAAATCTTGATATTACACTTCATTTTAATTCGAAAATAGATCGATGTATTATTGAACTAGAAGTTTCTCCTGGAGATGTTCATTGTCAATTAAATTAAAATTAAAATTAAAAAAAATAAAAGAAAATGGATTTGCATCATAGCTAGACATACTACTGTGATATATTTAACTCAAAATAGTGTATTTTTTCTTTTTAAAAAACAAGGTTTTTTAAAACTTGAACTCCTTTTTGTTTTCGGGTTGAGGATTGTATAAAATCTATTTTTTTTAAAATGATATCCCCATATATTGATTGAAAGATGAGAGAAAATTGGTGTTGTTAGTTTATAGTTTGACTTCTTTAAATAGTTTTAAACTTTATTTTGGGTGATTATAAGATATTTAGAACTATAAAAGATGTATCGATTGAATTTGATGCCCCAAATTAATGGTTTTCAGATTTTTGGTTCGTACTTCTTTTTGGTGAATAGTTAAATAATTTAAAGCTAAGATTGAAGATTGTTTTTTGTTTTTTTTTATATATTTCATCATTATTACTGTATGGGTCATATATTTTCATAAATTAGATTTTTAAAAATATTGGTAGTATGTTCATTGCACGTACCGAAGTGTGAGAGGGGTCCATACCCTTTAAGCGACATGTGCAACACCTCCAGGATATTAAATACTTTATTGTGAGGTAACATCTAATGTATCTTGTTGTTATTTTATTTTATATCAAATATGTTTTTTGGTTTTATGATGTTCCAGATTTGACCCTTAACGTCTTGATTTTTAATTTAGAGTTTTGGTTCTCTTATCAAACTTGAATTTCTTTTTAATCTCATTTTTGGATCCATGATATTATTATTTTTATTAATATTTATCCTCATTTGATTCTAAGCTCTTTTATCAAATTTTAATTGATCTTCCATTTTATCCTTAGATCTATAATCCTAATTTTTATATTTTATTTTATCATCATTCTTTTAATTTTTTAATTTTTTATCTTTTATTCATTTGTTAATTTGATCTTCTTCTTCTTTTTTTTTTTCCCTTTCAATTCAAAATTTTAGTTTACCCTCTCATTTTTTTTTTCAAAATGAAATCCTAATTTTCTAAATCCTATTTTTTTATCCTTTATTCTTTTTATTTCATCGTTCAACATCTGATTTATTGGGATTTGGTCTCCTTGATTTTTCTATTATTCTAAGTTCTACTCGGGGGTCAATCTAGTTTAACTATGAGATCACAAGTCGAGTGGATCAGCTCAAGTTCACCAAAGTCAACCAAATCTTTTGTTTTATAAAAAAAAATCAAATTGATACCATTTTGAAAGAAAAAAAAAATAGTTAGTGGGTTTTGACTCTATTGTGATTGGATTTGGCCTAGATTTTCCAAGACACAAGTCAACTCAGGTTTTTAAGACCCAACCCAATATAAATCACATGTCACCCGGATCATAGATTAACTCCACGCTAAACTAAGTTTTAAAATAGTAGCTTTTTTAGATGCAATGTTTCCAATTTAGTCATCAAATAAAGTCATGTGATTAAAAAAAGTAAACTCGAATTGATGTTGTTTTCTTTCCCAATTATATCATTCAAAGTTATTCGTTTTGAAAAATAATCTTTATTGTTTTTTTTTTAATCAGATTATTCATATTTCATGATATAGGTAATAACTTTATCTAGGTGGACCGAGTATTTCTTTTGATTCTTGGAGGTTAACAATCATTACTCTTTTATTTTATTTTTTATGATGTAAAGTCGTGATTTTTATTTTTATTTTTAAAAAATACAATGGTATCGTCTGAGCATCGTTTTCCAAAAAATACTATATAAAAGAAATAACCCGACCTATGTGAAACACGGGCCAATTAATTATATAGTGGTTTTCCAATTCAGTTGGACTTGTTGGTCCAATGAACATAACTGCCCATCTAGGGAGGCATTATTGTAGCAATAAGCAACAACTGCATACTCCATGCCAATTTAGGGCGTAGATGCTTGCTTTATATATATATATATATATATATATATATATATATATATATATGCTATAGATCCATGAGAAGAGGGAACCCTAATCATGTCTGGAACTGGACAAAATATATATATTTTTTAAATTTGTTAGTTTTTATTTAATGAAATTCTATGGATATAATTGTTTTGTAATATATTTTTAAGGTATTTTTGAGTTATATATGAACCTTAACTAATGAAGTTTTATGACCATAATTATGTTGTATTGTATTCGGAAATATTTTACTTACAATTTTACGATTTTTTCTACCTACACGATTTTAGATTTGTGATTTTACGATTTTTTGTACGGAAAAAATTTAGGCACGATTTTATGATTTTACGATCCGGGTTTTCGAAGCCTCTTCCGTGTAATGTTAAAATCGTGATTTTGACAACCATGATATAGACACACACTATAAGAAGAAGAAAAATCTGCAACTGCTGAGAAATGCTGACGTGGCACCACTTTAAGCTGGGTGCTTAACAGATTGGAGTGGTTAATCACTCACTAATCATCTTAAATTTTCTTGTTTTCATATATGGGCATTACGACAAGGATGGAGCTCCCTCGTACAGTTTCCTAGCTAACAAACAATTAGTCAAAGCATAGCTTTTTTTTCTTCCGACGTGCCATAAATTGGAATTAATTATGAAATACATGCTTGACATAAAAATAAATTGGAATTAATTATGAAATACATGCTTGACATAAAAAATAAATTGGAATTAATTATGAAATACAGCAATTAAGCCAGCGGTGATTGTGTTTTTTGGGCCCTTTGAAATTGACGACAAGTGGACGGTTGAGGTACGGCTAGAGACCAATTCATCGTATCAAAGTGTGAACATAGTTTCTTACAAGACTTTTTCGTCGTTATTCCATATTCAAAAGTACAATAAAGCCATTTGTTCGTTAACGACCGATTACTTAATTGATATTTGTTGCTATAAAAAATTGAGATGCTTAATTGATAAGGTTATTTTTTTATAGAAATGCTATGAATTGATTAAGGGATCTTCCAATTTTCATAATGATGCATGGCACGTATGAATCTTTTATTATCCTAACTATATATTAAATGGGGTGCCCGTACTTCACTACAAACGAATAAAAAAAAATGTTTGTGTTGTTACCGTGTTTTTTAGAATTAAAAAGATTTTTAGTTTTAAATTGAAAAAATAATACGTGTGATTAATAAAATATATTAGAAACCTTACTTATCAACAAATGTTAAAATAGCTTCAATGTTAACAAATGGAGTATAGAAGATCAAAAACAAAACAAAAATGTATATTAAGATATTTTATTTTACAAAGTAGGGAACTTTTCAAAAAAAATAAATATAAAACAGCAATTTTCTTAGGATAAATAATAATTTAAAATAAATCGAATAAAAAAACAATTTTGTGGTATAATTCCTTTCTTTTTAATATATTATAAAATCAATTAGATTAGATATATAAAAATCAAGATAATTTGAAATAAGGATAGAAAAGACATCCCTCCAATTAAAAAAATAGTGTTTAAATAATTTCAAGTCAAGCATATTAAAAAAATATATTTAAGAACAGCACACCAATCATTCATCATCAACCGATTTTGACCCCTTATTTCAATTAATATCTCTAAAAAAACTAGAACATTTCTCAAAATGATTTTTTTGATGTAATTCAACCGATTTTTTGGCTATCTAGTAATTTTCAATTTGTTTTTCTATCATATGCATATTGATGACTTTTCAAAAACAAAAAATCTTCTAAGAAAATCATAGAAAAAAATATAAACAAAAAACATCTTAGTGGGCATAATGATAATTAAGAAAAGGGTAAAGGGAGAAACATTAACATCACAAAACCCATTCCCAATCAACTCAAATTAAAAAGATAATAAATAAAAAAGAAAACACAAAGAAGAGAGGAGAAGATTGTATAAATCTATAAAAGTGAGAGAAGATAAGATAAAATATGGAATAAGAGAGAGTACTAGGTAGTATAAATAGGAGAGTGACTAGAGTGAAGGGAGGAAAAATTATAGAGAGAGAAAAAATAGTGAAAATCAGCTTCTTTCTTTATTCCCTCAATAAAAAGAAATAATTCAATTCAAAGATTGTTCTAGAATTTAATATATCTTTTGTCCATGATGAAAAGTTAAAAAACACTATAATGGAACTCTTCTTGCTAAGTGAAACTCACCGGTACCAATAATAACTTTTTTTGATGATCAATCCTCTCTTCTTTTTTATTTTTCAATGACCTTTTATTGCTTTATCAAATTTAGGAACAAAAACATGAACAAAAATTTTTTTTAAAATAAAAAATGTAAAAACCTCAAGAAAAAAAAAGATCAAAATGAAAGAAAAAAAACATACGCTCCATACACAATGGAAAAAATAGAATGAATATTGTTTTGTTTTCAAATCCGACCCTAAAGTTTTAATTATATTGAATCAATAAATTTTTTATTTTATTTTGGTAAAATTTATTCTTAACATTGTGAGAACCATGTATCAAGTCTATTGAAACAAGTCATCAAACTCAATCTTAAAATCAAATCAATATGAAAGGATCAAATTGGAAAAAAAAAGCAAGGGCCTAAAAAAAATATGAACCATAAAGTTTCAGTTACTTCTAAATCAATAAAATTGATTTTTTATTTTGGTGGAAATTTAATTTTTACATTACAAAGCCCAATATCAAGTCAATCAAAATAAATCATCAATCTCAATCTCAAAATAAACTCAATGTGAAAGAATCATATAAAAAAAAAACAAGTATCTAACAAAATCAAAAGATAAAAAAAAAGAAAACAATGTAGATAACTATTGCAATCCATAATAAATCATGTTTTCGTTCTATATTGTATTTTCATTTTTTTTTAACATTTCTTCCATCTCACATTGTCTTACTTGTTCATAATTTCAAATATTATTTCATGATTTATGTAACCCGTTCAAAAAGTTAGAATATCTGTTTGAGTGTGTGGTTGATATTGTTTTTAAAAGTATTTTTTTTGTTCAGAAATGCATTAAAATAATATATTTTTAAAAAAAAATCATTTTCGACATAACCATATCAAAATCATCTAAAAAAACCCAATTTTTTAATTTAAAATAAAAATAAAAAAATATTTTTTTAAAAAACACTTTTAAAATAAAATAATAAATACCTAAAAGATTGAATTCCATCCCATATCTGACAGAAAAAAAAGTAATATAAAACAGGAAAAGGTTTCCGTGCAAAACCGAACTTGCCTAATCTAAAATTGTAAAGAAATAATCTGAACGCGTTGAGTATGGACTG
Organism: Salix udensis; assembly: GCA_029204005.1. Classification (NCBI taxonomy): domain Eukaryota; kingdom Viridiplantae; phylum Streptophyta; class Magnoliopsida; order Malpighiales; family Salicaceae; genus Salix; species Salix udensis. Next base: position 5,167,907 of record CM055034.1, read on the forward strand.
GATCCAACTTTTATCTAACTTGGAAACATCGATAAAGATATTCCAATTCTAAATGCTACCTCATGTTTTCAAATTGCCTTTCAAGAGTCGGTGATATCTGACTTCGCTGCATATATTTTTTTTTAATCTTTTACGGCTTCTTCGTGCCATCCTCACTTCCTCTATTTATTAATGAAAAATGTTTACTTTGACTTTTATTTCCTTGGTAAGGAGTAAGGACCCACTTTATTTAATTCTTTCCATGACTATAATATTCGTTTTTTATCCAGCAAGAATCCTGATTATAATTGAAATTATTTTTTAATAATACATCTTTTATATTTGATTTACGCTAAATAATTAAATTATGTGGAGTTTGTTGAAAATTAATTCAGAGTAGTGCTAAAAACAGCTATCTGCCCAAACACTCCAAACAAAATGCAAAATCCAATATATATAAGCTTATGGACGAAAGCCAGCATGCAAGCACCTAATGGTCAATTTATCTTTTTTATTCATCAGCTTGCTTTGCGGGGTTAAAGTAAAGACTCATTCAATTAAAAGTTTTAAATTAATAATTATTTTTATTAATTTTTGATAATTCATAATATTAAATTAAGAATTTTAATATTTTTAGATTATTTTCATATATATTAATATCAAAAATAATTTTTAAAATATATAAAAATATTATTTTAATATATTTTTAAATAATTTTTTTTTAAAAACAAACTTAACTCCAATACCAAAAGGTGACATGATATATCTATCTTCAGGGGTGGAACTAGAAGGCAAGCAAGCAAGCAGGGGCCGTCCCCTCTAAGAAAAATCCTTCTTTTATAAATTTAGAAGATTTTAAATATTAGTCCCTGTTTTTTTTTTATTTAACCCTTTTAATAATGTGGTAATAGCCGTTTTTTTTTAAATATATTTATTTAACATTGTAAGTGGAATAATATTTTTTAATTTTTGACATTGTACATCAAAACAATATAAAAATACAAAAATAATTAATTAAAAAAAATATTATTATTTTAAAAAATAATCCTCATGCTCTGAATAAATGAAAAGATAGTTGTGTTGGGTTACCACAAATAAACGAAGATTTTAGGGCAAAAAAACAAATAAAAGGGAAAATGAAATTGGAAATTAAAGACACTGGCAAACTGATGAAGCTTTTTGAGGCCTTAAATCAAAGAAACAGGAAAGGGAGTGTTGATCGAAAATCTGATGATGCCTGCTGCCTTCCGCAAATATTAACATCAATCACTGCAAGCCTGCCTGTGCCGTCTTCATTAGGGCTCTAATTACTCACTCCTGCTTACCAAACGCTTTTATTGCCGAAAATGATATTTATTACCCTTATTTTTTTCATCCTTTTTTTTAGGCAGAAAATGTAATGATAATTAATTGAATATTTGGCGCTTACTTTTAAAAATTATTTTGATATATTTTTAAATTAAAAAACACATGATATAATACACTATGTCTATATATATACATAACGGCAAATATAAATGGAGTTATGATCACTTAACAATTTTTTTAAATGAAATTACTAAATGGACTTTATTGAAAAACTCATGGCTACATTGAATTCTTACTTAATGAGTGTATGAGTAAAAAAAATATTAAAATAATATTTTATATTTTATTTTATTTTAAATTAATTTTGACATTCCATGAAAAATAATTTAAAAATATAAAAAATAATTTAAAAAATATAAAAAAATAATTTAAAATAAAAAATAATTTTTTTAAAATTTTTTTTTCAATAATATTTTTTAAAATAATTGAGAACAAGAACATGTTCAGAACCGAATCAAGATTACCAATGTAGATTGGATTTTTTTTTTTTAGGTTTCCATCTCAAGATTTACGTTGCATAGGAATGGTCTTTTATAAATTTGACTTTTCAACTTTGCCGTACATGTCAATTAACCCTGTAGATGTCACAAAATCACAACCCCGACTTAATTCCCATTTTGCCCCTATAAAGGACACACTACACATACCATGATTTGACATGCACAAATTACTCTCCTCTCCCTCCTATCTGTAGTTCAAAGACTTCAAAGAGAAAGAATTCAGAAAAATTTGAAGCCAGCCCAGTATCATTTTGTTACTTAAAAATTCCAAAACAACCTCAAAAGCGCGTGAAATGTTGTGAGTACTAATAGGATTAGCAAACACTCCGAGTTGAAGACTTCAATGCTGTCCCCAATAACAAACCGGATATCTGCAGATTCATTACCCAGATTGTCTCTTTTCCTTTGCTCTTCTCTGTCGTTTTGATTTGAAAAGAGCACAGCTTTGGATTCGAGGGCAGCTGCAATCTTTGCTGTTTCTGGGACAGGCGAAGGCAGAGATAAAAAGAGTGAAATTCTTTTTTGGAATATGCAGCGGATCTGATGCAGATGGTATTCTGAGCAGCTACTGATGAAGTTGGGCTCTTGAGAAAAAAAAGATTGCATTTTTTTGGATTTTGTTTGGCAACCCAGAAAATACGAAAGAGGGGAAAAAGAAAGTAAAAAAGGGAAAAGAAGTTTTCAAGTAGCAGGCTAGCAGCTTTTAGAAAAGCAAGATACCATAGCCCCATCTTCTTTATTATTTTTCTCGTTTGGTATGTGAAATGCTCTACTTAATTTAGCTAATTGTACCTTTTCTACCTTACTTAACAAAGATTTTCTCTTCATCCTGCGTTTTGCAAAGATTTTCTCTTCATCCTGTGCTTTGTTTAAACAAGTATTTTCTTGTGAAGTAAGATAAAATGTTAAAAAAAACACACTTTCTTACTTAATTTGCTCTGTTTTTTTTTCTTTCGATTTTCTTATCTTTGTCTAATATTCTTCTCTCTAATAGTAATACCTAAACGATCCATCCACTTGTGTCCCAGTGCAGGATTTGGAATCTAGCAATGTCACTGGCAATCAAACCTCATCTCCATCATCACAATCACAGAATGCAGAAACCCACATCAACAAACAGCAGAGACTGGACACAGATCTACACAATTTATGGCATGGAACAATGGCAAACATTACTTTTTCTCATATTTCAAGCTATTCTCTTCTCCGTTTTGTCAATCCTTTTCCTCCTTTACTTCCAACCAATCTGTCAATTTCTAGACACCTTTTTCCTCTTCACCCACACCAGCTCCACCGGTGGTGGCAGTGCAGCACGTTTTGCTGCTGGATTCACCGGCTGTGTGACAGCACTGTCTGCTGTTTGTTTGTTTTTCGCGGCCGGGAACTTCTTTTATAGTGCTGTTGGGTTGCACTATGAAATGGCGCAAAGGATCGTGAGTTGTGTGAATGATTGGTCTACTGTTAAGGTTGCTCTTGATATTGGGTGCGGCCGTGGGATTTTGTTGAATGCGGTGGCTACTCAGTTGAAGAAGACAGGGAGTTCGGGTCGGGTTGTTGGGTTGGACCGGTCTAAACGAACTACTATGTCTACCCTTCGAACAGCCAACATGGAAGGTGAGTTTTTGTTGTTGTTGGATTAAGTTAGGCACCTTTCGATAATCCTTCACTTGCTGACCTTTTTACATAATTTATTTTTGCTTTTGAGTTTGATTTTCATGATAATTATGGTTTTTTTATATATTGTTTTCAATTTTAGAGGCTATGATAAGTCCTAAACATGTTCTAAATTTTTTTCTTTATGCTTTTAAATTTATGGATGCTGTAAATTTTTTGAACATGGTTTTTGCGTAACTGGTGGTTCAAAATTAGTTTAAGTTCTGCAGATCACTGAGCTATTTGCAGAAGTTCTTAGAAGTTCATAATTTTATTCTACGTATGATGGGAACAATGATTTTTTTTTCTTTTGCTAAAACCCAAATATAATTCAATAAATAGTACTAATTGGTATCATTTTTTGTTACTAACTTTATTCATTTCGAATATATGCTGCTAACAATTGTGTCCATATCGCTTTGAGAAATTCGTACTTCATTTCTGGTTATTAAATTAACTTGCAGACTATCTCTGCTTAATCATTTTCGCTTATAGATGATGGATTTATTATGATTTGCATGAACAGGTGTGGGAGAGTATGTCACTTGCAGAGAGGGTGATGTGAGGAGTCTACCGTTTGGTGACAACTATTTTTGATGTTGTGGTTTCAGCTACTTTTGTGCACACAGTTGGAAAAGAGTATGGCCATCGGACAGTGGAGGCTGCAGCAGAAAGAATGAGGGTTTTGGGTGAGATGGTCAGGGTTTTGAAGCCCTGTGGTGTTGGGGTTTTGTGGGATCTGCTTCATGTGCCGGAATATGTCCGACGACTCCAAGAATTGAAGATGGAGGATATTAGGGTTTCGGAGCGGGTAACTGCCTTCATGGTGAGCAGCCACATCGTATCGTTTCGGAAACCTAGCCAGCACATCCTGGGTGCTGGTGAGGTCCGCCTGGACTGGAGGTTCTGATGTGGTAATACACATCCTTGTTATCTGTCAAAAAAATTAGGAAAAAAATAAATCAAGACTAAAAAAATAGGAAAAGAATTAGAGAAATATACGTAAGTTACTGGTGATCTTACTTTCAAAAAGTCTGGGGAGGCGAAGCCGACCCAGATGCCTTGTTGAAAACGTACACATGTGATGTAGTAGTGTTATTGTATATCAATGAAGGACTTGATGCAAATTTACTGTTTCTTAGACTGATTTTCTTGAATTGCTGCATGCCTCTTTATGAGATCATAGAACAGAATCTCAGTCCTTCAGAATTTTGTCAAAAGATAGAATCCCTCTCATAATTACAGTTAGGCCACACAAAGAGATTAGTTTGCGTCTTAATTATAGGATAGCAGGTTTAATCTTGGATTCTAAGTTATGATCATAAACTATTCACTACTTTATACAAAGGTTATCATTGTATCTAGCAAAATGATGAAACATTCTATGTGCTCACCATACAATTGTTTGAAAACATAGTATTGGACTGTTGCAATCATTGAATTACAAATGAAAAAGAGTTTTGTGTAGATTCTAAGGATAGCCTAAGCCCATGTCTCTCGCTGCTCCTGATTTCCATGTTAATGTGACATTGCTTGCCTGAAAAAAGACAATAGGGACCGGAGAGGGTGATTTCTTTCTTTCTTTCATTTGTTTCTTTTTCCGGTAGAAGATTCTAGACAGTGATACATTTGGTGGGATGCAACTTTGGTGGACACTCTGTGCTTAGAGAGTCGACAATGATTTGCTGTCAAGTCAGTCCTTGGATCTTTGACAGGGAAAAACATGCGATGTTTTTGGTTAACTGGGAATTAGTTAGGTTGATATTGAATCTCTTCATAATTACCATGAAAGTTACAGAGAATAAACTTAAAAGTAAAAAACAATTAGCTGTGGTTATTATTTTTTTTTATAACTAAGTGTGTCTGGTCAGTTTATGCTCATCATAAACTAATCATTGGATTCATTAAACACTCTACAAGCTCATTAAACAGGTAAAATACCGCAAGGATAACATGTATGCACAAAGATGCTCGAATCCAGGCACAGACGAGAGCAGATCTCTTTTCCCATTGGGCCAAGACTTTAAGTGCAATCTTTTCCTTTTTGAACAATAGTATCTCTTGGAACCATCCACAGCCAGGGCAAAAACAATTAGCCATCCAAGCCAAGTGCTGCATAGCATCTTTATCAGCTATTATTTATTAGATCATCCTCGTGAGTCCTTAAATGCTTTTATTGCACCATGTGCTTGATCATGATGAACAAATGTATATATTTTGTTTTCGTTAACGAGTTTTTATTTTAAATGCTGATGTCCGCGGAGACAAATCAGATGCTTTTTTTAAAGCATGAACCCTGACAGTGTAGAGTGGATGGGTTTATTTTCAATAATATTTATGAGTTATGATTACTTCTTTCTCTCCCAGATAGCATATTGCAGGTGGTTAACTGGATCTTGGAGCAGCCTGATTAGAAGCTGGACACCACAATTTTCAGGCCATGTGGTTTGCAATTGGCTCAAACAAGAGCGATGTTTTACTAATTAGGATTCAGTTTTGTGCTGATGGGTGTGGTCGGGTTGTTTTCTTGTCACCATCGTAGTCGTTGATGAACAACTCGGTGGACTCGGTGTGGGGAGTGGAAATAAAACCCTAGCAATCATATCTTTGCATGACCTGCGATGACCCTTCTAAATTGATTTTAGAGAGGAGGAAAACTTTTCTAAATCCCTTTGTGTACTCCTGCAATCGAGTTTTTCCTAAATCCGAAGATTTATTAAAAAATAAATAAAAAGGGCCCAAAAGCTAATAAAAATAATTATATTTTTTGCTTTTTGATTATAATTTTATCCCATCCAATACTTTTTTAGTTTGCATGATTCTTGCTGGGAGTAACAATTCATCTTGAAAAAAAAACCCTTCACTAATACAGCTCAAAGAGATAGACTTCGATTGATAAAGGGCCAGTTGAGGCCCAATTTATAATATGCAAAAGACTTGCAACTACTTTCGCTGCATGGGTTAAGAAGTTCGAGCTCACCCTCCCTCCCTCCCGACTTGTTTAGAAACTCGCCTTTTATTTATTATTTATTTATTTTATGATTACCCTTTTTGTCCTTTATTAATTTGTTAGGTAGGAACTCAAATAGGTCTTAGCTAGCTACTACATAGGGATTCTTGATGTTTTATTTATTTATTTATATAAATATATAATACAATTTTGTTAATAGTTTAATTTCAAGTTATATGTTTATGCATAGCCAATTATGTTGCTTTGTAGTAAGGTTGAAAAAATATGTGAAGAGTTCTGACAAAAAAAATAATTGAAGACTTCATTAACTAAGTTTTGATTAGCAATTTTAGAGACTACATTGATATTTGAGTTGTAGCTTAAAAGCTATTTTTGAGAGTCGTCAAACCATAGTTTATCTCTAACAAATCGGGAAGAAGAAGATCCATATACTGTTTTGAAAAAGATATGGAAGTCTAGTTTTTATCCCAACAGGAATAACAACATAATTCAATTTGTATATCCAGTTATGACAAAAAAATTAAAGAAAGGTCAAACTGTTTGAATGTAGTTTCCTTCTCCTAATCCTTGTGTAATGGTCTCGGTTCCACCAACAAACCTCTCTGTAGCATGAATCAAATTAATCAAGACTTGCTTTGTATTATTACAAATACTCTTGAAGTCCATCTTAACCCATGTATCTTGAAGAAGTCTATTAAAGGATTCTTTAAACTTCTTATCCCTAAACCTTGTAACAAGACCAACTGGAACCTCCAATGGATCGTTTGATGGTTGAATTGCATCAGTAAAAGTACACCTGTCAATATTAAAAGAACAACAAATACAATGCTAGAATTCAGAGCTTAGAACATTTAGGTTTTTGACCCAATAAGCCAAAGATTCTCTCCAAATAAAATGTTTTGTTTGTAGAGTGGTGGAAGAAGAGAGTGAATTTTCAAAAAGATTCAAGTAAGGAAAATCTAGTAGATGTTTTGACCAAACCAGTCAACAACGACAAGTAGTAAATCCTCCTTTGGCCTAACAAAAATGGAGACAGCATGAAGATGAAAAATATAGAAACGATAGATGAGTGATATATAATCAAGTGTGTAGACATGATTAAAATTGAAATCTTTAAATGGGAGAATGAGATGTCTTCCAACTTGTAAATAGGTTGCATCCTATGCCTTTGGTGTAGCATGCAAAAAGAAATAGAAGAGAAAAAGAGAGTAATCCCATAAAATTACGAGGTATTTGTGAGAGATTTTTAACTTATAGACAGTGATTGTAATTCCCACTTTACTTACTAAAACTTTTATTTATTACTGCTAAATTACGAGGATGAGTTTTCTCTTGAAGTTTTGGAAAAAAAATAATTATTTTTAATATTGTGTTTCTATCTTACATTGTAAGCTTGCAGTCTGAAATTACACAAAATTGTTTGAAAAACTTGCCAAAAAATAATTAATTTTTTTTCGAAATACCCATTTATTTTTTTTTAAAATATTGTTTTAATGTTATATTATTATAATATAAATATTTGGGCAGGGCCCGCTCATGGAGGCCCAATCTATTTTTCACTTGGGCTGGATCCGGACCAGCCATATGCGATGGGCTGGAACGGGTCCAGCCCGTAATCCTACTGCAGGTGTGAATTAATTCACGCCTTTGTTTGCCGCGAAAACAGTTTGAATTAATTAACACCTCTGTTTGCAACAGAGGGGCAGGGGGAGGAAGAAGAAGAGAGAAGGGAGGTTACCTGTTGTGAGGCCGGCGTTGGCTGCTGGAGGAATAAGAAATGATTTCCGCGGCTGAGGAGAAGAAGTTGCAGAGGGGAGAACAGCCACAGCCGACGACGTGCAGTGGTTGGCTGGAGGTAATAGGGTTGTGATGGTGTTGCAGTGAAGATTATCACAATGGTGTGGAGGTTTTGGTGGCTGAAGAGGCAGCAGAGAGAGAGAGAAAGACGAGAGGAGGGGCTGCTGGCTGGAAAAACAGAAGGGAAGGGGCTGATTTGTTTCAACTTTTGCTTCAAATTTCCGCGATCGATCTCCATAAATAAGTGGTGAAAAAAGACAATCATGTTTTAATTACGATAAAATTTCAGCATTTAATTTAACTCATAAGCATCATAACAAACAAATTAAATATCTTTGACAATTTAATTTAGTTTTTAATTGCCCCCCACCAAACCTTGATTTTCTTGCAATTTTGTCTCTAATTTCAAACAATTAACTTGATAAAAATTAAATTTAGTCTACTAAAATTTATATCTCCTTCATTAAGCCCAAATAAGGCTCTCAAACATAATGTTCACCATTTAAGCCTCAAATAAAATTATTTTGATCAATTTAAAGTATAATTAAGTCTATGCACTTAATTAAATCATTTAATACGACCCCAAATTAATTCTCAAACAAAATTAAACTTTAATTTGGTCAATAATTAGATCAAGTGAGGCAATAATTAGATCAAGTGAGGCAATGATTGGACTTAATTTTTATGTAAATTTATCTGATAATCATTTATTATGACATTGAATTTGCTTTCCCCCCAGTCTTTGGCATAATAGGGGTACAATTAAGCTCATGAGTTTGTCCAAAGTTTTTAGCTTTATTTTTTTTCCATGCTATCTTTTTGTTATTTTTAGTTTATTTTTAGGTGAATTTCAGAATAACCCAAAAATGAGTTATGATACTATTAAGAATTGAACTTCACCACCATCATTTCTCTCATAACCCATTTTGGGTTATTCTTCAAATTCACTAAAATATAAAAAATAACATAAATAAAAAAAAAGGTTTGACATGGTGAAACAAAACTAGAAAAAAATCAAGTTAGAAACTTTGGATAAAGTTAGGAGCTCGATCAAACCCTTATTGTACCCAAGACTAAAGAAACAATGCAGATTCAATGTCAAAATAATTGATTGTCACAAATCTACATTAAAATTGAGTTCTATAGCGTAATTAGATTTTAATAGGCTAATTTGATTTAATTATAGGCCAAACTAAAAGGTTAATTATGTTAATGAATAAATTTTAGTCCAATTAAATATTTAATTAGATGCAAGGACTTAATTGTACTTTAAAGCAGTCCAATTATTTTATTAGGTCTTAATTGGTGAAAACCTAAGTTTAAGAACCTAATTTGGCTTAATTAAGAGGATTATAATTTTGGAGGATAAAATTTAATTTTTACCCAATCAATTAATAAAGTTAGGTGTAAAGTCAAAAGAAAATTGAAAGTTCAGGGGTCAATTAGGGATCAATTTAAAGAAATTCACGACCAAGGTATGAGGATCTAATTGACCAAAATCAAGGGTGAAATTAAAGAAAATTAAAACTGAATGGTCAATCGAGGGTTAAATTACATAAATCCAATATTAAACACCAAAATAGAATAAACATTGTAATTCAGGAGTGATGTTGAGTTCAGTGGGTGTAAAATTACACAAAATTTAAAGTTTGAAGCTAATTAGCGGTGCAATTAAAAATTAGAAGAGGAAGGACTAAAATGCATTTTGGAAAAAATTAACTTGTTGGCTTAAATTTGCGACCATGAACTATCCAATTAACTAACATTGTCCCATCAATCATATCAAATCTTACTACAATAAAATTGAAGAAGTTATGATGTATTGGTTGTAGGATAGTCTAATTGTGGTAGCATTGAGTTGGTACATGAGACTAGAAAATACAAAATATGTATGTAGAAATATCTGATACGTGTTTTTATTAAACAATATAAGTACAATATGAACATTGCTCTTAATAAAACCATCTTGTTCAATTTAGAAAAAAAAAGCATAAGGGAATGCACTTGGAAGTGAAGAGATTTGACTACTTAAATGCATCTGATACTCCTTTGATAAGGAAATGGTTACTTCATTTGGGAACACGCTCAAGATATTGTACCATGAGCATTTGATGGGTAATTCAACAAAATAATTCACTAACATTATACCCATAGATTAGTGAGTGTTTGTAGCAAAGAGTCAAGAGTGGTAGAATTTCCTCGCCCTCCAAGAATAAAGGATATGAAAGGAAAAGTAAGAAGGTCGACTATGTTAAGGGTCTATAAGAGAAGGAAAAATCAATTCCAAAACTACACACTACATCCCCTACATCCTAAATTGCCAAAATCAATTTTAACTCCCCATTCCCTATCAGAAAATTGAGGCGTGGAATCTCCAAGCCAAAAACCAATCGAAAGTTTTCCAAAAATCAACTACAAAAAAATCCAAGAATAACTACCTCAATTACCACTACCTCTAAATAAGATGTGTCAAAAGCTACTAAGAATCAAATATGTAGCTCTAGAACCCATGATGCCTCTACAACTACATTACCCCAACTTCTGCATGTTTGACCTCACTTGTGAGTACCATGCTGTCATTGTAGGACATAACATTCATATTTGCAATGCATTGAAGAAGAACATCCTACAACTAATTAAAGTTTGATGGATAATTTTTTAGGAAACTTAGAATGTGAGTTCAAATTCTATGCCTAATCATGGTTTATGAAGTGAGACGGTAAATGTGTTAGAGGTATAACACCCATCGAGTCAAAAAATGCAAATGAATAGATTTTGTTAGATGATGAAGAGAGCCAACTGATGTATACACTTAGAAATATGTTGGGTGGAGGTGGGTTATCAAAGCAGAAAAATAGAAGACAGTTCTATCTTTCTCTAAACACTACTAAAGTGGTATCTCGCAAAGTGTTTTTTTTTGGAGGGATGTATCAAAGTTGAAAGACATAACTTACTCCTATTATCATTTACAAACTAATTGCTTTGTTTGATCATGTTTGTATAATCATTTTCACTTTTTCATATTTCAGTTTGTTTTAGTTTTGTTAGCAATTTTTTCTCAAAATACCACAAGGCTTTCTTTGTCAAATCGACCTTTATTTTCAAGAAAATCATGTATTTTTTTATTGATGTTAATGATGTGACTTCTTTTTCATTGAAAGAAACACACTTATATAAGTACATCCTATACTTTTAATGATCTTGAAGTTCCATAAATTCATAAAATCACTACACCAAGAATGTTTTTGGTGTGATTTCTTCTTTTCCCTAAAACTATGCATGATCTCACAAAGATTTTTTGGAAAATCAAAGTTTAGTATGGAAGTAACAATCAAATTGGTGTTTGTTTTAACATACAAGTTCTAGGAATTCAAGTGATGTCTTGAAAAGTGACCATGCACCTAAAAACTTGAAAGACAAACCAAATACCATGAGACTACTTTAAAGTTATACAAATAAGGAAAACCTATTTTGTATGGAAAACAAAAACTTAATGATCCTATATACTTGCACTTGAAATTAAGAAAGAACATTTTTGATGATCCTTTCACAACTTCAAAACATCTATTGTAATTTTGTGCTTGAGCCTAATAAGTGTTTTCTCTTAGAATTAATCATGATTGGGATCACACCCTACAAAGAGAGAGATGCAAGTTCAAGAATAAAAAAAAAATTATAAATCAATAAAACAACCCTGAATGACTAAAGGTATGCAGGTAAAGTTGGGGGCATAAAAGAATTCAAAAAGTAAAAAAACATTTGAGCACACAATAACAAAATAGCAAATATGATTCGAGTGCTCAAAAACTAATGAAAAAGACCAAATCAAATATTAGGGGAGAATAAAAAATCATTTTCAAATTAATTCTAAGCCCTCGAAATCCATAGGCCAAAAGAAAATCTGAAAACAAATACTATTGATCCTTAGTCTCAAAATCTTTTAAACACCTTTTGAGTCTACACGAATTCTTTTCCTTCATAACCAAGAGCCTAGGCCTACGTTACATGACTAATCAATCTTTTTTTTTTTTTGTTTTTATCAAAGGTATGCAATGTTTTATCAAGCAAAATAAGCCTTATGAGCCACTTTACAATCTTGTTCTTTCCCATAAAACCCTCAAGTCAAAACTTGAACCTTTCTAAACAAAATACATAAAACAAACATCCCTTCATGTTTTCATTAAAAAGCACAAAAATCTCAACCTTTGTGAAAACGTGACAATGAGAATCTTTTGAATTCTTTCCAAAACAAGTTTACTTTAAACCAATGTGAAAATTATTTTAGTTTTTGGAATGACTTTGAGATTCTTTTTTTTTTCATGAAAACAATCTTTAGAAATAACCAACTTTTCTCTGCATAACATTTTTTCTAAATAAAACTCAAAACCGAGAACACTTGAAGACATTATCAAATTGGAGCAATTCAAGAAATATATCTTAGTTCCTTTTCTAAGAAAATAAAATGGTGAACAACACTAAAGATCCTTACATATGGTGCATGGGGATATATTTTAAAGTTCCGTCACCCTTATAGGTCAAGATCACAAGTTATAGCTCAAGTAAGCAAAAAAAAGAAGCCACTAAAGCTAGTAACAAAGATCTAAATTCTAAAAAGGGGAAGTCCATAAAGAAAATAAGACTTTTATTTCTCGGGTAAATATACATCATCATAACACATTGCATTGAGATCTTTGCTTTGAGAATTTAAAGAAAGAAACTTTGGTGCACTTGTATTTTACATGCCTTCTCTTTGAGTGTGCGTTCGAGCTCTCATCTTTGTTTTTCCTTAAAAAGAATTTATGAGCCCTTATTTCTCAAATAATGTTTTTTCTAGCCATATCTTTCATCAGCTGAGTGCGCCTTAAAGATCTCATCCCTTTCTCGTCTTGCTTCAAATAATGCGTTTTCTAAGCCTATTTCCTTTTCCTTCTGAGTGCACTTTCTACCACTCACATCATAGATGATGTGCTTTTTTGCCCTATCTTCTTTTCCTTTCGAGCGTGATTTCTAGAGCTCGCTTCCTAGATAATGCACTTTCAAGCCTTATCTATTTTTTCTCATTCTGAAAAATCTTTGTGATTTTTACTTGGGTAGGTCACCCATTATAATGATATCATCTTTGTGTTTTTTCAGTGTAGGCCATCAATTACAATGAAATTATTTTTAAAAATATTTGTGTTTTCCCCTAGGTAGATCGCTCATTATAATGAGATTATCTTTGTGTTTTTCACCTGGGAAGGTCACCTATTACATGGGATCATTTTGAATAAATCTTTATATATTTCACCTGGGTAGGTTAGCCATTTCAACGAGACTATTTTTTTTGAGAAAATCTTCATATCTATTATTTGAATAGGTCACCTATTACAATAAGAATTTTTTTAGAAAATAAGAAACTTTGAATTTTTACAAGAAGGCAAGATTTCTAGTACAATCAAACCATTTTTGAACACTCTACCAGACTCTTCATAAAATATCATTTTTTTCCTTTGCAAAATTTATCTGTCTTCTCTTTTGAGTGCGCTTTGAGCTCTCTCTTTTTCAATAGTGTGCTTTCTAGCCATATCTCCTTTTCTTATTGAGCATGCTTTCTAGCTCTCATTTCTAATGCTTTCGAAGGATTGACCACTTTTAATGTACTAAATCCATTCTCTTATTTTTTTTTCTCTTGACAAAATATATCATCTAAAAATCTCTTACATATCATCTAAAAATCTCTACTGAAACTTTCTATCGTAAACATTGTAAATAAAAGCAATTGTTATAACCCATGTCTAGCTTATTTCCTAAATTCACTAAATATAAAGAAAACAGAAATAAGGAAATAAAATGGATTGACATGGTGAAACAAATTAGTTGCCTTTCGGTATATTGATAATGTTGAAGGCCTATTAATATATATATCAGAATAGGTGAATCAGCTCAAAATTGGTTTCCTAAATACTTCTTCTGAGCATATGAGTCACAAAACACCATGTTTTAGGACGAGAAATGACTAAGGGAAAAAAGACCTTCATAGATTGTGTCATATTTGAAATATAGAATGTTTCAACAATTTCTTCCGATTATTTTTTTTAAATAAACACAAAATAATGATTAGCTTGTTCAAGTTTTAATTATGAATGATTTTTATTTTAACAATTATGTTAGAAAGCAACCATTATCAAACTCACTTTATATTTTAAGTTTTTAGATTTAAATAACTCCTCGACACCAATTTATTATAATCAAATTTAATGCCAAAGTCAACTAGTCTGTTCTTGAAACACCAGTGGGAGTTATTTAAGTACTGGAGACTGGCAAGTTGGGTGGAAATAAAAAAGACAAGAATACAAATGTCATTGAACAGGTCAGGCATTCACCAGCACTTCAAGTTTATTAAATTTGAGTAAGCAGTCCTAATTATGTTTTCTCCGGCCACCATTTACCTAATTAAATGATTATTAGTTGGCTAATTGCTCAAGATTTTGGAAGACTTGATGTGCATCTCAAAAACAACTGATAGAAATAAGACAAGTCGTTGCCCAACACTTTGTTGGAAGGTAGCATCAAACTCTATATATGCTTATATATATATATATATATATATATATATATATATATTAATATTTAAATTTAAGCTCTTTTAAGTGAAAGTTAGAGTTTAGTTATTTTGTATGAAATGAAGTTTTGAAGAGATTATTCTATTTCATATATAATTTTCTTTTATGTTTTATATAAATAAATAAATATTTATTTTTGGATAATATCTATAATATGTGGAGCATTTTATAATATTTTTTTATATTGTATTCAATCAATTTTATATGTGTCTATTTTTATTATCCTTTAATTAAATAAAAAAATAATTTTGGTAAATAAAGTCATTCAACATAAGTGGGTCAAAGACTCATGTTGCAATGTCAAATATCTTGATCTATATGTCTATAAATATTCTAATTTTTATATTCATTTACTGTTGATGATTTTTTTTTCTATTTTTTTAATCCTTGATTTATTTAATTACATTCATGTATATGTCTTTTAATTTACACTTTTTTTATATATATAAATACATGTTGCTATTTGACATTGCAAGTAATCTAATCATCATGATTTTGATGTTATATTTTCTCCCAATCGCAGCAAACACAATTATTGTTGGGTTGTGTGGCTTCCTGGGACACTAAAATCCACCATACACAAAAATTGCATTTTTTTTTTATAAACCGTTGACGATGCAAAACCAATAAATTGCCTTTCGTCTACGCTACAGTTCCTTGCTATACATTTCACAAGCTGTGTATGCCACATTCTTTTCTGCTTCTCTTTCTCCTTCTGAGCTCTGATCATCGTTTGAAGATCTTGTTTCACAAGCTCCATGCTCTTTTTTTTCTTTTCTTCTCTCCAAAATTAGATGTCGTCTAAAATTCTTGCAAGCTACTCTTCCCCCCCCTGGTGTTGTTTCAGGAGTTCTTGACTTCATCAGGTCAAAGTTCAGGACATAGTTTCTTGGTCATTACATTTTTACGAGGTTACAAACTATGGTAGAACGTCAAATCTCCAAAAAAAGGAGAATTAAAAGTATCTTATTGAGCTTTACAAATGAAATATTGCATTTAACATATTAAATAAATCTTTTCTTTACCAAAACAACACTTCACTTTAGGTTTCGGTGTTTTGTTGTTTGGAGAGATTTTTGTTGGCGGGCATTCCCAAAGAAGATCGTGAAAATATCCATTAGGGGACAAAGTAGACATGAACATTAATTTGATCCAATACGATAAACACCCTCGTTTGATCCAACTTTACACACAATGATCACTTTTCTTTTGTTTTTATCTTTTTTATTCTTCTCCCTCTTGTAATTCTTTGATCTTGTGTGTCGCTGCTCAGGACCTCGGCTTTCTTTATCTCAGAGCAGGACAGGAGGTATCCCGGTTGTCGGCCGGCTCGACACTGGTCCTTCTTTTGTGTGCTAATCAAAATCCTTGAAGACAATAAATATATAATGGACCAGGTATGTTTTGCTTTCACTTTTGCATAATTTTGTTGGTGCTATTGCCTTGGGTTATCATAGTTCCATACTCATAAGCTTTATGAATTAATCATGTTTAATCCTGATTGATCTATTTCATTTTTTTTCTAAAATATATATTACTATCTCAATAGTTTAAAAGATTTTCATCCAATATGCATTGAATTTTCTTCTTCTTCTTCTTTCTAGCATCTTAACATTTTGTTTAAGATAAAAAAAAAAATCTGACTCACATTAATCAAGTGTTTTTTTTCTTCTTGAAAACACATGGAAAAACATATATGGACTTGGGAAGAGTTTTGGGTTTCAAGTGGATCTCAGGTTTTTGACAATTTTATTTATGTGTTTTTAGAGGTCATGAATTGGTTTAATAAAATTTCTAAGTTTTTTTCTAGGTTTTCTGGTGTAAGAAATAGGTTGCAAGTGAAATTTTAGGTAAAAATAATCTAGTTTTTTTAACCACTAATATGACCATATTCCAGGCTTAGCAGACAATGATTGAGTTAGGATAAATGACTTATTATCTGTCTCATTAAATATTTTTAAAAGACCCACACATGGGTTATAACTTCATGGGTTAGGGTCATTAGGCCCAACAACATCTGTCTCAATTCTTCTTCTTTTTTTTTTTAAAAAAAATGATTTTTTTCTCACCTTATTCGTGATCCCCCCTGCTTATTTAGCTTTAGCTTTTTTTTAGATTGTGATTATTATTTTATGATAGTGAATGTGTTTGATTTTTTAAAAAGTTTGGTATGATTCATTTTGTGAGTTTGTTTTGTAAGATTTAATATAGATTGAATTTGTTTTTTTAGATAAATATTGATTTTTTTATAATATTTTTTAATATGTGTATCATTTTCACACGGATTGGATTTTTTTTTATCTTTGTTTTCAATTAAATCATTAGGATTTATTTTTCATTTTTTCTGTGTCATATTTTTATTATATTATTAAATTAATCAAGATATAACCCTGATAATCAAATTTTACTTTCTTCTTTAAGAAATAACCATCTCCTAAACTTTTTTTTTGTGGTTAAAAAAAATTAGAGCTAAGATTTTTAATGAATGGTGTACCAACAAGATCATCGAGATATCTTATGAATATTGTATTGAATCATTGCTGTTTTTCCCTTTATTTGTTGTTAATATTTTATTTTCTAATCATATTATTAAATTAACCTATATTTATTAACCTCATCCAACTCAATGACCATAATATATATATACTTTTAGGTGAGATGATTCCGTAATAGATTCCCTTTGTATTTATTTCTTAGATAGATTTGGTTTGATTTTTTACCGTTATACTTTCTATATTTCTGTGTTCCTTCTTTTGGGATTATTGTTTTGCATTTTCAAGAAACAAGAACTTAAAAAATATACAATGTTACAAGAAACAAGAACTAACAATATACGAAGCAATAACATGAATAATAGCTTGAAACTTGTTTCTGTGCTCCGCTACGAGTATGAATTCAAGGTGCTGGGAATATCCTTGCAAGTTTTGTTTTTTAAAAATATAACTCATAATCATAACGTACAAGTAACCCGGTAAGAACCCAATATAAATAAAAAATAAATCATAAGATAAAAACTTTTTAGTGACATTAAAAAATACTCTTCGTCAATGTCATTATATTGTTAAAA